>JALPQD010000539.1:1250824-1357889 GCA_023101885.1 Typhlomys cinereus | reverse complement strand
TAATTATAGAGATTTATCTTCGAGTATGTCACTAAGTGGGTTTTGGTACTAGGATGCATCTATTTAGGGAGTACATATGGCAACTTAATTTTCTTGTCTGGGATACTTCACATCACATAATTTTTTCTAATTCCATCCATTTCCCAGCAAATTTTATTAATTCATCCTTTTTTGATGGCTGAGTAGTATTCCGTTGTAAAATGTTACACATTTTCCTTATCCACTCGTCAACTGTTGGACATTTGGGTTGGATTCCATGATTCCCTAGTGATAAAAGTACTGCTATGAATATTAGTCATGCTTGTGCCATTAAGGTGAATTTTTGCTTATGGGGGATATACCCAAAAGTGGAAGAGCAGTAGGTTATATATGCATTTCAATCTTTAACTTTGTTAAGGATTGCCAGCCTGATCACCAGAGTGGTAGTATAAGCCGAGCATGTCCCACCAGCAATGTAGGAGGTTCCCCTGTCTCCACTCCCTCCTAGCATTTGGGTGTTGCTTGTATTTGGGATTTGTTCCCATCCTGACCAGGGATGAGAATGATCTCAGGGAGGAGTTTGGATTTGCATTTACCTGATGACTAAGGAGGTGGAGCATTTTTTAAGATATTTGTGGACAGTTCAATTTCATCCCTGGTAAAGTTCTTTTTGAATTCCAAGGCCCATTTTTTTAATGGGCCATTTGTTTCCTTGGGTGTTTAGTTTTCTAAGTTCTTTGTGCACTCGGTATAATAAGCTCTATTAGATATGTGGTTGGTCAGTTCATTCCAAAAATTGATGAGTAGGTGCAGGACGTGGAGTATGGAAATTCGCCAGGCCAACCTTTGAGGAGGGAGAGGACATTCCTGTTCCTTTCAACCTGGTGCCAAGTCCAAAGTCCCGTGTTATCTCTTGCTGAAGTCGAAAAAAGTGGATCTCCAAGCTGTTTCCAGGGCCATAAAAAAGGTTTCCAAGAGGAGCATGATGTAACAAGAAAACGGAAGAGAAGAGATTTGGAATTTTGGGAGTGACGAAGACCTGTCAAAAATTACAATGACAAAAGCAGGATACATAATGCCAAAGGGAAACGTAAAACGGAAAAAAAAAAAAAGATATGTGTTAGTGAAGGTTTTCTCCATTGCTGTAGGTTGCTTTTTTGCTCATTACCAATCTCTTTATCTGACAGAAGTTCTTTAATTCATAAGATCCCTCTTTTAGATGTTTTGGTGTAGTGACTGTGGTATTGGATTTTCAAAGAAAAAGAAGAAAAAGAAAAGAGGATGTTTAGGAACGTGTTGGCTTGTCCAATCAGCTTGAGGGAGTTCCCTACCCTTAAACTAGGGTTTTTATTAGTCCTCTGCCATAATATGAGGTCCTTGATCCATTTGGAATAATTTTTATACATGGTGACAATAGGGTCCAGTTTAATCGTCTACAGGTGGCACATCCATTTTGCCAGCACCATTTATTGAAGATGCTGTCGTTTTTCGATATGGAAATGTTGGGCCCTTTGCAAGATCAAATGGCTGTAATTGTGTGGGCTTGTATCTGGGTCTTCATCCCTTATCCATGATCTGTGTGTCTATTTTGAAGCCAGTACCAGGGCTATTTTTTATTACTATGGATATGTAGTATAGATGAAGGTTGGTACGGTGATACCATCCAGGCACGGTTGATTTTTGTTTACTCAGAATGTTTTATTGCATCTTACAAGGGCTTTTTGTGGCTTCCATATTATTTTGAGATGTGTTTTTGGTCAATTTCTTTAAAGAATTACTATTGGGATTTTTGGAGTGGTATAGTCATTGAATGGTATATTGTCTTTTGGTATAATTACTTTACAGTAATTGCAAGATTGATAAACCGGAGGAAGGGGAAGGAGTGCCTTCCCAGAAACAAGGAGACAGGGATCATGTATTACAGAAAAATAGGTCACCATCAAATACTGCAAAGTAATTGTGAGACATATGGTTAACTTCACAGACATTCCTTCCTGGTCACTTTCAACTGAGGGGTTTGATCTCACCAGTAAGGGAGGGCATAGAGTCTGCCAGATAGAAGTAATCATCCTGCATATGGAGACTGACTACCCCCTTCTGCCCGAAGTCTCCTACTCTTATTCCATCTACCTTGAATTGCTCTTACAGTAAGGACTATATTTAACAGTCTTTTATCTCTGGCTAGGAGGTGACCTCCAATACCAATCAGGATGGAGCCAAGGGTGGTGCAGGAACAGCAAAACTGAAAACAACAACAAACCATAATTCAGAATATCAGAGACCCTACATTAATCACCTGGAACCAGGCAGCTTAATCTCTCCACATCCCAAGGCTTAGGGAAATTTGCAGAAGAGGGGGCGATGAGATTGTAAGAGCCTAAAGATGGGGAGGAGCAACGATATGTAAGATACTCCACACAAGTTAGGGCCGAAGTAGGACTTTGCATCACCTACGCAATGACAGACATATCAATGACCCCACAAAGTCTAGCATGAATCACAGGCACTAGGATCCTTAGAGGCAAGGGATTAACAGTCACAATAGTGTTTCTATACTAAAGGGAGCACAAGAAAAGGCTCTAGGCAATGCTACTGAGTCCTTACACCTCATTAGAGTGGAGGACACAGAGGGAAGTTTGACATTCACACTAAAGGATGCTCCAGGGATTAGGCGGAGAAGGGACACTGGGAGAAAAGGAGAGAGGGGGTGAAAGAAAAGGGAAAATGGGGGAGGGAGCAAGGGGGTCCGGGGAGGAATGGCATGAGGGAGGGGACGGGGTACCTATTAAGTTTGTAGGAGTGGGAAAAAATAACATAAAAATAATTTAAAACATTTGCACTTTAAAATACATGACCTTTAATATAAACACAGTAGAAAACTTTCACTTGGTCATTGACACACATGACTAAGGTGAAACAGGTCCAGCTGTTTGTGCTTCACCCTTTTTCCTCGCTACTGTGAATTGGTCACTACAGTGAATTTGAATGTTAATTGCTAGGATTATGTCTTCTAGATTTCCATTTTGAAAGAATTTAATATAAATAAAACTTATTTACCTATCATTGCACATTTATGAAAACCTTACATTGGGCCGGAGAGTTGTATCAAGGGTTTGGACTCTGCCTCACAAGGTCTTGAGTTCAGATCCCACGTTCCAAGTAAAAATGATAGGTGGAAATAGCCGCAGTCTGTATTTCTGGTCCTGGTGGACAGAGCCTGGGAAATTTCAGGGTGAAGCAAAAAGAAGGTAGAAGTAATCCAAGATGATTCCCTAAAACACCTTTGGTCTTCCATAGGGACACAATGCCCTCTAAGACACACACACACACACACACACACACACACACGCATGCATGCACACAAAAGTGAATAAAGTTTTTAAAAAGAAATTTACATTCAATTGTAAAAGCAAAATAATTTTTCATGAAAGACAACATAATGTTCAATTACATTAGAGTATTTAAGTCAGTACATACTTAGGTCTTTTGATGTTACAAAATTATTCTTTTTTAAGACTTCTAGGCAATGCTACTGAGTCCTTATAACTCATCAGAGAGAGGACCCAGAGGGAAGTTTGTCATGCATACAAGGATGCTGCAGGAATAGGAGGGGAGGAGGCACTAGGAGAAAGGGAGGAGGGGAAGGAAGGGGAAAAGGGTAAGGGAACAAGGGGAGCAGGAGGGGTGGAGGGAGGGAGGGGAATGGGGTACTTATCAACATTGTATAAGTGGAAGAAATAATAAAAAAAGAAATTCTAAATATTTATATATTTTTCTTCTAAATTTTTTATCTGAGCATCAATATTTAAGTTGTCTTTCAAAGTGCATGGGATATATACATATGCATGTATATATGTAGATGCATGATGCACATGCTAGTGTGTTTATTAGTATATAATGCTATGAGATAATTTTTAATGTATAAGAAAAAATAAAGATAAATTTTCATGAAAAAATTATCTTTTTTAAGTGTGCATGCGTATTTTAATTGAGCATGCTGAAAAATTAAAAAATATCAGCATGCAATATAAATGAAAAAAATTGAAGTAGTCACAAATTTGTTATTTTGAAACACAAAACACACAAATATACCTGTTGGACACATGATAGGGTTACATGAAATCCATGTTACTGTAAATTTAACATGATATCGATCAGCCATACAAAAGGGCATGCAGGGTGTCTTAGAAATTCCTTAGAAATGTGTTGACCATTATTAATTCCATGACACAGCCATAACCATTTGGAAACAATATCAAAGCCAATTAGCATTTAAGAAAAACATTTCATTAGGCAAGTGCTCTTTCTCTGACCTACATCCCCAAGTGCATGGGCTCTTAATACTCAGAAAGAAAAAAAGTAGAATAGAAGATGAAGGATGTATCCTTCCCACCTCTCTGTGCCTGCTCTCCAGACACAAGCATCTTCTTTCCAGCTTCTTGTAGCATTAATATTCTCATTCCTCTAACTGTCAATACTCTGTAACCAAAAGGGAATATGTGACCATGTCTACTATTGTACATCTATTTTCCAAAGCTGGTTCAGCTTAAATGACAAGAAGGAGAAGTACAGCAGGTTGCTAAGACCCAGCAAAGGGGTTAACCAGGAAGTACTTTGATTCTCCCTCTGACTGCTCAGAAGCAGATCAATCTCCATTAGCACTGGAGAGGTGAACCCTGGAGGGGGCGGGTGCAGTCAAACCAGGTGAGGCACATCTAGGGCCCACTGTCCTCTTACATGGGGTTATATGGGAATATGTGGTCGTCAGGGGTCCAGGATTAACCCCCACACAAGGCAGTGCTCTCTCTCCTGTCTCCTAGGTAGCCATGGGTAGGTGGGCTCTGAAACACACAGTCGCAGCCTTGCAGGCCATTCTGGCAGCACCAGGCTACTGCAGCTCACCTTCCCTTTCTTGGAACTCCACCTTGAAGGTGTCCAGAGCACTGGGGCCCACCAGCCGGACCTTGCATTCTCCCCTGCAAGACACTTGGCTCTGGAAGTATTTCTCCAGCTTCCTGTGTGCCGGGTGGACGGGCTGTGGCAGCCGCATCAGCAGCGGGGATGGCGGGCAAGGGCTGGAAGCCATGGCCATGGGCTTTCGGCTGGCGCGGGGCTCAGGGAAGCTGCTCAACCACCAGGGCAAAGGCGCGTCCTGTCAGCGAACTCTAAGCTGCAAAGTTTCAGTTTCCTTTCCCTGGAGGTCCCTCCCTGTGCTGGAAACAGCCTCCTCCTCCTCACTTTGCCCCCTCCAACAGCCTTCTTCCTGGTGAGGAGGTCGCATCTGGGGGGGGGGCACTTGGAGTTTTCCCCACGCGGGATGGGAAGAGTGAAGCAGAGGAAACAGGGACCCAGGGCCAAGCTTCCCAAGTGGGGGACAATGTTTCCTAGACAAGGGGAAAAACGGTTCCCTGTGTTTCTGTTTCTTTTCTTTCTTTCTTTTTTTTTTTTTTTTAAACTTTGTTACTACAGCTAGTATTTTCTGCAAAAATGGGATTTGGAATTGAGATTAAGTTTACTCTTGTAGTTGAGGTCGTTTACCTCAGTAATCTGTCACATGTTTCCTATCCGCAACTGAACACTTAGAACACCCCCCCATCTCCCCACCTCTGGGCCAACGTTCTAACATTTGGGGGTAGAAACACGGGGGGGGGGATAGAAGTTTAAGGTCATCCTTGGCTACACATCAAGTTAGAGGCTAGTCTGCACTGGATAGAAAGTATAGAAAATAAAAATAAAGAAATAATAATTTTTTACATAGCTAACATACTTGTGTTTAACACTATTTCATGATGATGAGGTCCTAGGCAGCACTGGGGGGGGGGCTATAAAAGGCAACAAATGGTTATTTACCCAAGAGTTCTTCATTACCAGTTGGCTGAGCTTTTAATACACAGCCAACATCCTGTCATGTGACTCCACCTCACTAGGCTCCTTGCAGATCATCTACTTGCTGCCTGCCACTGATTCTGTCTTCAGTTATTACTAGTGATTAAATTAGTTTTCCTTCACATTCAGCTCATAAACTTTGATTAGTTATTTCTTAAATATTTTTATTATTTATTCAATTGTGTGTGTGCATGTGTGTGTTTGTGTGTAGAACCACAGGCGAATTGGGGAACTCCCATGGACCTAACTACACGACACGTCTTGCCCTTGAAAATGATCTTACAGGGAGCTGACTTTTCTACATAGTATATGGCATCTCTTGTTCGTCTGTGTATCTGCAGATAACGTGGCTTCCCTTGTTTTATTTCCAAGTTCTTGCATGGACCGAGGGGAGAGAGACTACTCTGTCATTACCTCTCCAGGTTATTGAATAGGGTAAGATCTAGGGGTTTTGCTCTGGAAATAGCAGGTGTAAATGAAATTGATGAAGAAATGGCTTGTGGGCTAAAAAGAACTTCATTTGTAAAGTTCGGATACAAAGGAAAATGTAGTCTTTTCTCCCTAATAACCATCATGCCAGTACAGTAACGACTGTCAATTCTAGCAACTTTGAATAAGAAAGAGAGTAGATAATATGGTTCCAAACCCTAGGAGATAGGATTTATTTCAAATAGACTCAGTCTTAAGGATAAGCATGGGGATGTGCACAGATTTTTTTTTTCCTACAGTCAATACTTGTCCTGTGACGTGTCCTGTGTCAGGTACAAACTTAAGTACAGGAATGAAGACATATAACACAGATCCCTCATTCCATCTACAGTTCGGTGTGTCTATGACATTCACAGAGCGCTTCAGCCTAGCATTGGTACGGGGATCTGTCTCCCGGAACCGTGAGTGCAGGTGCCTGGTCCCCATGGCCGCGGCCCCTCTGCCATCAGGTCAGAGCTGCTCTCCAAGGACCTGGGAGAGGTCCAGTGCCTGGTCTGGACACTCGCGGCGCGCCCGTGTGTCACGGCCCCGCGGAGCCAAAGGCCACAGTGCGCGTGGGGGCGAGTAGCGCTAGTGGGATCACTGAGGCTCCCGGCGGCGCCGGCGGCGCGGGGCGGCGCGCGGCGGCGCGGGGCGGCGGCGCGGGGGCGGCGCGCGGCGGCGCGGGGCGGCGCGCGGCGGCGCGGGGCGGCGCGCGGCGGCGCGGGGCGGCGCGCGGCGGCGCGGGGCGGCGCGCGGCGGCGCGGGCGGCGCGCGGCGGCGCGGGGCGGCGCGGGCGGGTCTTGAACTGTATTTCTATTAAGTCTTCAGATGATTGATTTTTAAGACTTACACTCAGATTTGGAAAACAACTGTCAGAGTAAACAAATGCTCCTGAAATATTATGTTGGACAATGATAGCCTTCCCCCATCCCTGAATATAGATAGCGCCTTCAGAATTTCGCCTTCCTTCCTCTCTCGCATCTTCCGCCTCCCTCCTTTCCTCCCTCTCTCTTTCCCTCTTTCCTTCCCTCCCTTCTTTCTTTTCTTCCTTCTTTTTGTTTTTTATTGTTTTAAGAACGGGTCTGGCTAAGCACACTGACTTTTAACCTCCCCAAGTGCTGGCATGAGCTGCTGTTAGGCTTAAAATTTATGTCAGTCTAGAAAAGTAGGTAATCTCACTCCTTTGTTGTCTTAAGGTTGCTTTTAGTTTGTGGTTTTGTTTTTGAGGGAGGTCTCTTACTGTAGCCTTGACTGGCTTAGCCTTGATACTTGTAACCTTGACTTGTTGCATAGCCCAAGACTGATTTGAGTGGGAAGCAATCCTACCTGGATTTCATGAATTTGGGAATTGCCTGGCTTCCTCCCTCACTTGTAAAAGGTAAAAGGTTTAAATTTTTAAGGAAAAAAATGAGCATAATCTAGCACATTGTATTTTTGGCAAATACTTGAATAATTAACTATTTTATGTGATAAGTGATTTTAAGATGGAGGACTTGAGTGAAAGTAAAGTAATTCTTACCACTGTGGGAAGTACTCTGGAACAATTTCTCAGACACTAATTAGGGTGGAAGAGAGGACCTCCAGACCTGAGGTCACTCTGCAAGGACTCTAGCACTTTAGCTTGTACTTTTGATTCATATTTAAGTAGGACAGAGGCAGAGCTAGTGAAGCAGGACTTTCCAGAAGCAAATGCAATCATTACTATCAGTATGGCAGGCTGACTGCATACAAGACAATGGCCTTGACTCTCAGCAGCAGCAGTATAGATGTAGCCTGGGTGAGGAGGAAAGTGTGTCTCAGGGACTCAATAATTTTTTTTCTATAAAAATTTTTTTTCTTTTTTTTAAACTTTATTTTTTGAACATGTATTTTTTGTGTGTGTTTGTGTGTGTGTGTGTGTGTGTGTGTGTGTGTGTGTGTGTGTATCAGAGCACACTGTGTGTCTCTATTGAGGACCAAAGGTGACTTAGGGAATCACCCTGTATTGTTTCTGCCTCCTTTTGCCATTTTTTGGGATTTCCCAGGCTCCACCCACTGGGACCAGAAATGCAGTCAACCATCGTTTCAGCTTGGCATTTCTTTTTTTTTTTTAAAAATGTGGGACGTGAAATCTGAACTGGACCCTCTGCTTGGGAAGCAGAGTCTTAAGCCCTGAGTCATCTCTCCAGACCAGGCTCAGAAATTTTTCATCCTAACTCGTGATTAGCAGTAACTTAAGAGTTTACATTTTTCTACATCATTACCAAGTTCATTCCAGATAATGTTCTAACTTTGTATATTAAGAAATGTAATGCTTTATAGTAATTTGGAAACAGATGTGTGTTTTCCCTTTGTTATGAAAGGCAGCATGGATTGACACAGAAGCAGTTGTAAAAACTGCTTAACTTTTTAAACACATTTATTTTGGTGGGGAGGGCATAAGCATGAGTAGGTGTATGTGTAATGGTCAGAGGACAGTTTGGGAAATCAGATAGTCTTCCACCCTACGCAATTCCTGGCTGAAACTCAGGTTCTTAGACATCATAGTGTTACCAGACTTAATTCAGCTTCTTGTGTCCCAAACTCGAAGAATGAAGTCAAGTCATCATTAAACAGTTTAAAATAACTTTATTGAGAAGATTCATGAGAATCAGGAGAACAAGAAATCTGTTCAATCATGTGAGATGCTAAGATCACAGGCCAAATGCATGTGCCACTAGGCTTGACTTCTGCTCATTTTTAGGTGTATGAATTCGAGCCCTTAGGAGATAGAAATCGGTGGATCAAGAGTGTTCTTAGCATAAAACTTGAGAAAGTCTTGCTACATGAGATCCTGGCCAACAAAATAACCATAAAATCGGACCTTTGATTGGTCAGACAAGTGTAGATGACTGACCTAGTGGTAAAAGACAATCCCCTGACACTCATGTTAGCTTATGCTATTTTTGTGCTTGATGGAGATTGTGAACTTAGCTGAAATAATGTAAGAAAACACTGTAAGTGACCAACGGTTACCAAATGAATGAGTTTCTCTCTTCTTTTGATGAAATAAGCACCCAGCCCATGTGATTAGCTAGGACCTGCACTGGAAAACTTTTGAGGCAGAGCATTAAAAAACACAGGTGATGACTGATACCTTTAATTTTTAAAGATCTTTTCAACATTGCAAATAAAGTAAACAGTTCTGTTCCAATGTTGGAGTGCAGCTGGGTAATTCTTGAAAGCAGCCATAATCCAGACTGTGGGCAATGGGGATAGTCCCTTTCATATGACAAAAATCCGCCTTCCATTCACAAAGGTGAGTTTGATTACTCAGACAACTAGAGAGGGGAAAGGGAGATTTATTCTGATTATAGTGCCAGAAGGGAGATGCAGTCATTCATTGTAGGAAAGCCAGGGCTGGCTAGAAGGAACTGGAGGCAGTCTAAGTTACATCCTTCATGAAGGCTGAGAGCTGCAAAACCGTAGGCTTGAAAGCTGACTACTAACTGAAGTATGTTGGGGCTGACCAACCTCAAGGCTCTCCCCCTGTAACTGCATTCCTTCTGCAAGCTCTA
This sequence comes from Typhlomys cinereus, assembly GCA_023101885.1. Taxonomy (NCBI): domain Eukaryota; kingdom Metazoa; phylum Chordata; class Mammalia; order Rodentia; family Platacanthomyidae; genus Typhlomys; species Typhlomys cinereus. The sequence continues at coordinate 1,348,017 of JALPQD010000539.1, read as the reverse complement.
CCCCTTAAAGGTGTTATGACCTTCCCAAACAACTAAAGATTCAAACACATGAGCCTGTGGGAGACAGCTCACATTTCAAGTCATGTTATTCCATCCTTGACCATGACAGGCTCCTTTGCATTATGCAAACCATACTCAGTCCAACTGCAAAAGTCCCTCAGACTACATGAGTAGTGCCAACAGTCTATAGGTTCAAATCCAAAGCCTCCTGTAAAATCAAATGATAATTTACATACTTCCAACATACAATGGCACAGAATAAACATTCCCATTCCAAAAGGGAGGAATGGGCCATATCCAGGAAAAACTGGTCCATAACAAGAAGAATCTCTCTCTCTTGGGCAGGTGCTTCAGAGGAGGAACTGATTTTCTTTTGTAACTAACTCTGCCCTTCATCTCATTCCTTCCAAAAGGATCTGCATTCTTATGAGTAGAATTCTTCCCTGAGGAATTTACCCTAAAGGTGCAGCCTCTTCTATTATCCAAATTGAGAGGAGGCTTTGATTCACTCATCTACAATAGCTGCCATTTTGTTGTCTGTATTCTCTGTAGACCTATCCTCACATTTTCTTCAAACTGCACAGTTTTTATTTCTTTCTACCTAATTTCTTGTTCTTTTTTGTAACTCTGAACATGAGCACTAAAAAGTTGCCATGCCATGCTGTCAAGACTACATTGTCTTGAAAGTTTCTCTGCCAAGAACTTGAATTTAACTTCAGGTAAGATTTCAGGACAAGAGCAAAACTTTTTCCCAACACATTGCTCCATTTGGCCTCATCCAGTTTCCAACACACTTTCAGTTCCCTTTTGGACCATCACAAACTGGGGTTCATTCCCTGAATTTCTAACAGCCTTCTTTTCTTTCAAGTTCTCATAAGAACAACCCTTTTCCCTCATCTCCAAGACGCAAAGACTTTCCCAGTGCAAAGTACCAAAGTTCTCCATATGTCTCCCTACAAACAGTTCCAAAGGCACACTACGTCATAGCAATGGCCATACTCCTGGGTACTGATTTCTCTCAGCTTCACAAACAGCAACTTCACTTTTCGTACTGGATTTTTAGTCTCACACAGTAACACCTCATTTATGGTACCAATTTCTGTATCAGTTACTCTTTGTGCTGCTTTAAGACACCACCTAGATTCAAATAATTTAAGGAGAGAAAAGATTTGTTCTGCTTTCAGTTCCAGAGAGGAGATTTCATGATTGGTGTTATGGTTGCATTTTGGTGTCAACTTGACAGTTGCAGACTGGTTGGAGCACAGCTGTGGAAGGTTAATGGTTGGAATGGCCCCTGAACAAGTCTGCAGATACTTGATTGATTGCTGTGGAAATCCCAGCCCATAGTGTGTGGTACTTTCCAGTGGCGGACCAGATAATAGAAGGTGCAAGGAGGAGGGACTTGCTCTTCACTTATCCTGTGTTTACTTGCTATGAAGTCCACTCTGCACTTGTCATTTGCTTTTAGATCATCATGGCGTTCTTTGTTGCTGCTGGTGGTGCCTCCGTCCTTGGCTAGTTTGGAGCTTCATCTGTTTTATCATATTGCTGTTTCTGCTGCCTTTGGAGCCTGGTCTCTAGGCCTTGCTGCTGTTCGCTGTTCATCGCCGACGTCGGAGCCCAGCTGTTCTTCATTGATGTCGGAACCCAGCTTCTCCGACCCTCCAGAGAAGGTAAGGCTTGAGACCTTCTCAGGATCTTTTGGCTTTGTGGAACATTCTGATCAAGAATGAGGCAGTTGTCGGTGGCTACGTTGAAGGACACTATTTTTATTCTGAATTATTTTAATAAACTTATTTACATATATTACATGCTACAGATTCTGTTTCTTCAGAGAACCCTGACTAATACAAGAGGAAACTAAAGCACTTTTGGTTTTAGTCTCAAGTGTAAGCATCATCTTATGAAACTTTTCAGGAAAATATTATTTCAAGGAAAGCTTATTATAAAGTGCTTCAGTTACTCTGTCCATGCACTGGGTCTGACAATAACACATACTTAATGTAGATTGGAGTCAGAAAAATTTGAAAGTTCTTTTAAAGAAGTCTTTCATTCCCCTAGAGAGAATAGTCTATGACAGAGACCCAGGAAAAGAGTTCAGACATTGTATAAGTGGGTGATGAGGATACCGACTTCTTAGAGGTAGGGATTATGAGGTTCTGGTTCTTGAATAGGAGTGCTGGGAGGGTGGGCACAAGCTGTGGAAGCCATCACAGGCTCGTGCCCACATCATCCTGTATCTCACAGATGAACATACCTGCATGAACTGGAATGGCATGACTGTGTTCTGTAAATCTGTAAAACTGTTATTCTTTCCTTTCTGAAAATATAAACTTGTTTTCCCTAGATCAGTTATGTACAGTTGTCAACAATAGCATTGTTGGATTCAAATTCTCAAACTGATTCATTCTCAACTTCATTTATTTCCATTGGGACAGAGCAGCTGAGTTAACTCTGATGTGATCAAAATAATTTGATCTTAGACAAAGCTGAGGAAAAAAGAAAGAACAGCTAAAGCTTGTTCTGCAGCAGGCAGGTGTGAGTGAATGGTGCCTGGGGAAGTAACTAAACAATATTATTGTCTAAAAGTAATAAGATACTCTGGGTATGTCTGGTAGTTATGAAACACTACAAATAAAGTTGGATTGGTAATATGATCTGTGATACTGTCATATAATTCAGTAGGATTTTGAGGGTCCCTTGGAGGAGGCTCATTTAATGACTGGTTTCCAACTGTGTAGTTTCCAGTGAGCACTCGCGCATAGTACATGTGTTTTCTCCCATGCACATCTGGCTTGGAGTAGATGTTATTAGCAGAATGAGAAGCGTGGACAGCAAAGTAGGTTCCCTTTCCATAGCTCGTAGCTGTGGAGAGAAAAAGAGCATCTTTAAGAATTCCAACCCATTGTGCCACCCAGTATGTCAAGTAACATAAAAGGAGTGCCCAGTGTAAACATTTCTTGGGGGTTGTTTTATCATCTTTAAAATCACATCTTCCACCTCAAAGGGCCAACTGGCCTCTCAGGATGAAGTACAGTGAATTAGATCCTGAAACTTAAGATCTGTGTAATCTGGCTGCCAACAGTAGGGGCAACACAGGGAATCCAAACTGTCCTCTATTCGGGTTCTCATGGCTGACACCCCAGATCCTCCTCCCTTACCATTCTTTCCGGCATAGCTGCGGATAAAGCCATTTTTGTTGATGTGTGGCACGGAGTCAGGGTCTGTCACATGGAAGAGCTGCTTCTCATTCATCGTGTGGCCATTCTTGGCATCCATGGATTTTTTCCTTGCCTGGTACCAGTTCCAGAGTTCTGGATTCTGGATCCTTTCAATCTATAAGCAAATAAAGAAAAATATTCTGCCAGTGCCAAGACTATATGCCAAGTTATAGTCAATAAAACATGATAAATAAAGATTATCCTCAATACCAAATTCAGTGCCAGATGGCAGCTTCCTGCATTTGGAAACCTTTTAGATCCAGTGTTTCCTAAAACAAAGCATGGGGACAGTGTAGCTTTCATGTTAGCATCTTTTCTCACCAATGAGAGGACACATTCAAGACTCAGTACTCACTGTTAGCTCTGCTGATTCAGGTTCTCCAATGCCTACTTTCCACAAGCATGCCAGTGCCTGGATCTGTTGCTGTCTACCTCACTCTGTTGCCTTGCTTCTTGTCACCCCAGACTTCCTGTAGTGCCTACTGAGCTACCCATATTCTAGTAGTGAGTATATAGCCATGAAAGAAGTTAATAAGTGAAAAGTGGCTCAGCTGAAAGAGTGGGGAGTAAATCCTAATGGAAGGAGGGTTGGCTGCAGACCATAATGACCACACCTTTGTGCAATGGCCTATAGGAGAGTGGTAGAAACTACGGTCCTGGTTCGTTGATCATCTTTCTTCGTGTGTGTGCAGATGCATGTGCTCATGAGTACATGTGGAGTATGTGTATCAACCTCAGCTGTCACTCTTCAGGCACCGTCTACTTTGCTTTTTCAGACAGTGCCTCTCACTGTCTTGCAGCTCACCCAGCCCCAGGACTCAGCCTGTCTCTTTCTCCCCAGTACTGGGATCTCAAGCATGTGAAACCAGGCCTGGCTTTTATACATGTATTCTAAGAATTGACGTCATGTTCTTGTGCTTGCATAGCAAATGATTTACTAGTTGAGATATTTCTCCAGTTCCCTACATCCGCGTTTAAAATCTTCTAATCACCAAATAATGGAGGACACTAAAAGGACTGAGGGGTGGGTAAAAGTGACTAGGATCCCTCAGAGAAAAACACAAGGTAAGGTTTCTGTGCTTTCCATTCTTGAGAACTCAGAAGTCTTATGACTATCATCTGCTTTCATTTGGTTCTTTCTGTTATTCTTGAGTTTGGAAGATTGTTTCCGTTGTTAATGTACAACTGATAGGCTTGTGAGACAGTTCAGTACATAAATCATTTGTCACAGGAGTTTGGCGGCCAGAATTCAGACCACTGAATCCACATGAAAGACAGACAGGTGGTTGCATATAATCTCAGCAGAAAGGAGAGATTTTGGATACTCTAGCAAGAAGACCAGCCAAGATCAGTGAGGTCTGGAATCAACAATAAACACTGCCTCAATAAATAAAGTCAAGAGTGACTAAGGAACATACCCGACAACTTCAAGCTTCCACATGCATGTGCACATGTGCAGACATGTATACACATGCAAACATGCATACTAACATATACAAAAAGCTATAATTTGTCTTCTAAGATGGCCATTATAATATCCCATGTGTGCAGAATCTTCACCCTTGGGAGTTTGAAGTATATAGTCAATCAGTTCCAGGCCAGCTTGGCCTAAATGATACATTATGGGTCTGGAACTACATAATAAGACCTTCTCAACAAAAGGGGGCTAGGAAGACGGCTAAGTGGCTAAAGTGCTTGCAATACAACCAAAGAACTGCAATTTGGGTCTGCCTATCACACATAATGGTTCTAATCTCTAGGTCTCAAAATAATGAGGTGAAAGAGTTGTTGATGATAATTGCCAATACCAACCTCAGACCTCTATCTGCATACATGCTTATGTACATACATAAGAAAATGGGAAAATAAATTAAAATACGCAACTAGCCTTCATTCGAAGTCTCAACATCATCCTATTTTAAGATTTATCATTTTAATATTTTTGACATTTTCCTTATTATTGTTTACCTAGAGCTGCTTCCCATCCTCAGATGGATTCTATTGTTCCCGTTTATCTTAAATTTTACTTTTTAAACTTTCAATATTTCTCTGTTTGAAATCCAAATTTCTCAATTTTTTTTTGGACTTCTTGATTCAAATAGGTGGTTTCTACTGCAAGTGTTCTGGATCGTGCCCAATGGATCACACACATTCACACACACACACACACACACACACACACACACAGGAGGACAAAAGCAGTAGGGAGACTGGCTAGACAAGAAGGAGTGGGGTAGGGATGCTATGGATGGGTTTATGAGTAGGGGATGAAAACATAAATTCATTATATTTGAATATGAAAGTTTCAAAGAATGAAGTAAATGAGACAAACAGGAAAAATGGTTTATTATTTCAAAAATGTAATAGTCACATAATGTAATTATTTCAGTGCTAGGGCTATTACTCAGCAGTGGAGTGTGCAGTTACTGTGTGGGAAGCCCTGGGTTCAATCCTCAACACCATTTAAAGGAGGAAATTAATGCAAATAAATCTTTTAAAATTTATTTTGTAAATCAGGATCACCACTGATCACATAAACTTTTTATGAGAGAGAGAGAAAGAGAGAGAGAGAGAGAGAGAGAAAGTTACTTGTATGCATGCTATGCCAGGTAGACACAATCATCAACTTGACAATTGAGATTTGAGATCTTAAACAAACTTTTAAAGAATTATTTAGCTAAGACGACCTTTGAGGAAGCCTGAGGAAGATTATCTAACTGGTGTGCGAAGATCATGATGGGTAGAACCAGTCCCTGGATAGATCTATAAGCTAGAGAGAAAGCTGGCTGCGAATTGACAGACTGACAAGAAAGTATGCTCCTTCTACAGTCGTCCTGTGAATATGGTGTGGCCAGTTCCCTTCTCTCCAGATGTCAGTGTGAACTCTGCTGCTACGATAATAGACTATAATCAAGAATTGTAAGTTAGAATAAACTACTTGTGCCCCTAATCAGTTTGTGTCCTATATTCTTACAGCATCTGGAAGATGAAACTAACACACATGCCATGATGCACACATGGAGGTCTGGACAACTTTCAGAAATTCTCTCCTTCCCCCATGTATGTGAGCTTCCTGGGATTAAACTCATATCACCAGGTTTGACAGTAGACACCTTATTGTGCCAGCTTGATGCAAATAAATATTAAACTTTGCTTAGGAGGTTTGTTGTTTGCCTTAGGTTTCTGGCTATAATACATTTCTTGTATGAACCACATCAGTTACTAGAAGAGTTGTGGGATAGAGGAAAGAAACATGGATTGGCATGCCAAGATTGCAGAGAAAATGGATATACAACACAAAACAAGATTGGAAGATGTAGAATAACTTCTTCAAAATTTCTAAAAGAAAATAGTTACCAATTCAGAATTCTATACCCAGCAAAGTTATCCATTAGAAAGTGAATGGAAGAGCCAGTACATCTCTCTCTCCCCTCCTCTCTCTCTCCATATCTTTGAATTCTTGTTAGTTGCTTCAAAAACCAACATATTCTAGTATTTTGCCATTTACTCTTCTGATAACCCACCCAAAAATCTTGATATTTCAGTGAATACAGTGACATGAATAAAACCTAAAATATGTGATTAAAGTTCTGATTCTGGGTTTAAAAATGTGATAGGAAGCAAATGCAGGTATATTCAACTAGAATCACTATATCAGTTTTTTCTAACATTAGAAAGCTCCATATGGCAGCAGACTTACCTTCTCTATGACAAACTGGGAGCAGGTCTGATTGAACTTGCTTGCCACAGTGTTATATTCAGGATCGCCTCTGTGTAGACTGACCACACGCAAATTCTGCTGCTTCATATCACTCCGATGTGCAGGGATTTCAACTGCAAAGCAGACTTTTTTTATGTTTGCTGGAAACCCCTGGGAAGGCCTCATGCATGCTAGACAAGCATTCTACTGCGAGCTACAGCCCAACCCAATGTGAGGACTAACCCTCACGTTTCCAGTATCCTTAAAAAAAAGTGATCACTGTCGGTATTCTTGTGTTACAATTTGATGTGTTCAAGGAACTGGGTTTGCTTTTTCTGGTTGGGGGATGACCATGGGACTAGTGACATGGCCCAGCAAGTAAGGGCATCTGAACACAAATGTGGTAGCCTCAATTCAATGGTGAAACCCCATAATGAAAAGAGAAAACACAGTTTTAAAAGTTGTCCTCTGCCCTCACTGCGGTTTCCTACTTTTATTACATCTACCTTTGAATAGAGTCTTATAACAGCTTTTTATCTCTGGCCAGGGGTGAAATACAATACCCATCAGGATGGAGTGAAGGGCATTGCAGGAGCAGCAAAACTGCAAAAGAAAATCAATGAACCATAATCCAGAACTTCAGAGACTCTATATCACCCACCTAGAACTAGGCCAGCCTAATCTCTCCCCATCCTGAAGCTCAGGGAAATTTGTGGAAGAGGGGGCGGTAAGATCGTAAGAGCACAAAGATGGGAGGAGCAATGATATGCAAGATAGTCCACATAGGTTAGGGCCGAAGCAATCATAATTGGACTTTGCATGCCCTGCGCAATGTTCCACACACTATTGACCCCACAAAGTCTAGCGTTTGCTAAAGGCACCAAGATCCTTGGAGGCAAGGAATTGACAGCCATAGTAGTGTTCCTATGCTTAAGGGGAACACAGGAAAGGGTTCAGGGAAATGGCACTGGGTCCTTGTATGTCATTGGAGAGGAGGGCCAAGCAGAGAGTCTGGCATGCACATTAAAGGATTCTCCGGGGGGGGGGGGAGGTACTGTGCATGTAATGAACTATGCATGCACACCACACACACACACACACAAAACACACACACACACACACACACACACACACACACACACACACACACACTTTAATTCAAGCTCTTGCCCAGTGACTCCAGTAGGACACATTCTGTACTTCTAGCCAAAACAATCATGGAAAAGCATTCCTCGGATCTGAACAGTGAATATGTATGTTTCTAGAGTACATTCTTCTCTTCCCCACTTCCTTTTGTCTTTTTACTTGGACCAAGTACAGTCCTGGTGATACTAAGGTGAAACAATTCAGTAGGCAGCTGAAACTCAGATCCCACCAAAGAACAGAGGACCTGTAATAGGTCTCTGAAATCATGATAAAGGTGAATGCTAGAGGAGGACCCCCTAATTCTGCACTGTATGAAATTTAAGAAAAATTTCCAGATAAGTTTAGTAGCAAAATAAACAGAGAAAATATTCAAACAAATACTAATACAATTATCCAATCTGAAGAAAAGGAAACAAAAATTGGCATAGGGGAAGAAAGAATGGGGTACTATTTAATAGCTTCATGGTCACATGATTGGACTATCAGAAGAAGAGAAAAAGAAGATTGTCCAAACAAAAAAATCAAGGGAAGTAATAATTGAAAACTGGATAAAAAAATGTTTCTATGTTTGTTTGTTTTCTTTGAGACAGAGTCTCACTTTTTAACCTAGGCTGGCTTTGAGCTCTCAATCTTTGCACCTTTGCCTCCTGAGTGTAGGAATTATACATATGAACCAAGATTTTCACGAGACATAACATTTTCAGATTCAAGATGTGCTGTGAAGACAGGTGTGGTGCACCTGTAATCCCAGCTGCTCAGAAGGCTGAAACAGAACTTAGGAATTTCAGGCCAACCTGGTCAATATAGCAAGATCCAACCTCAACAACAAAGTCTCAGTGAACCCCAAATAAGATAAATCCTGAAAACAGCAAAAAATCAACAGAAGCCTTTGGCTCGTATTGTCTCTCAACACATCTTCTGGAAAATAAATGTCATCTTACACCTTTTGGAAATGGCAACTTCATCACTAAACAACCACCATACGGATAATATAATTTAGCACACCTTCTTTTCTGCTCACAATCACAGAAACAGGACTAGTGTCTTGCATACAAAAATATATAGAATATAATTCAGTATATTCTATAGTGTTATTTATCACTCAAAAAAAATCACCACCATCTTTTGTACTGTTACTGAATAATCTCTCAGCAACAAGAAACCATTTGTCAATTTAAAAGCTCTACTGAACCTTGTGTATCTTCATCCTGGGGATTTTTGCCACTGAGATTTCCATTTTTCCTTCTGGTAAATTCATCTAAAAATGCCTGGAAATACAAACACAGTTTTAGCCATTATTCTTCTTAGCTGATGGATGAGTGATTCATCAAGGTTTTCATCCTGTATGCATACATATGATTTTCAAAGGAATACTTCTCAAAAAGTACTATTTCTTTATAGTTTTTAACATTATGAAAATTATTCGTATAATTCAGTCTCTACAAATGTGCTGTGACAATGACCAAAGCTGTGAGCAAAGGTAGAAACTCAACACTATTAACTAGAGTGCTTTCATAGCAAAGAACAAGTAAAACAGTTTGACATGTTCACATGATAAAAATATGTCTTCTATGTTTCACTTTTTGTGAAAACACAAAGTTTAACTGTCCTTTAAAATCTTGAGAGAAAGCATATTGGTCCTCTACAGAGATCAAATCAATAGTATTACCAAATGGCATTAAAGGAGTCTGCAGAGACTAATCCTTTTCATAGAATATTTGCAGAATTCTCTATTTATTTATGTAAACAAAGGCCAGAATTGCCCAGATATAGGATCTGAATACTTAGCCATTCACATTCACATAAAAATGTTCGACTCCTCATGTCTCCAGTACGATTTGCTTCATGGATAAAAATCTAAACTCCCCCCCTGTGTGATTATGATTTATAGAAAGTAAACTATGTGATGCATTGTGTAATCTACAACCTACATTGGCTTATATAGTAAATGTCACAGGAAAGTCAATGAAAACTCTTTCATTATCTGGGCATTGTAACACGTGTCTAATCCTGGTACTCAGGGCTCTGAGGCAGGAAGATTGTCATGTTCATGGAGAGTCTGGGTTATGCAATAAGACCCTGTCTCAAAACAAAATCCAACAAATGAACTTAACTGTAATTATGCAGGTCAGGAATGTAGATTAGATGTACTTGCTTTCAATGAATCTAAAGGTAGGGTCTAGATCCAGATAAAAATAGTGTATGAGAGCCAGAGGCTGGCCAGAGGGGAGGAGGAGGGAGAATCAGTGGGAAAATTTATTATTCTTAGCTGCAGTGTTCAAATAAATAATCATGCTGTTATCTAAAAAGTGTGCATTCTGCCTTTTAATCAGATCCAAGGAAACAGTTCCACATATTTTAAAAGAGGAAATATTAGTGGCATTGAAATATACCCAGTACTATTTTTTAAAAAAGTCTCTCGCATATCCCAACCCTCCAGGACTGACCTCCCCCCTCAGAGCCAAGTGAGAGATGCACATGTGGGCCAAGGGAGGGACTGCCCTTATGCCCCAGACCCTCTAGAACTCCCAGGTGAGGGCCCTGGCAAGAGGTGATAGCCATATAACACAGCCAGAAGAGCCCATCCAAATCAGAGAAGCTTTCCCAACAACAGTCAAGTCAGACAGTCTCATCTGACTCAGGAGAGGCGAAAACAACTACCAAAGAAAACAGTCACAGACTTAATAGAAAATGCCCAACTCACATTGTAAAACCACAAAGTACACTAAGTACTAGGAAAATATGTCTCCTACAAAAAAAAAAAAAAAAAAAAAAAAAAACCCTGATAGATTCCAACGAGAATAACCTCATATATACCAGTCAGGAAAGCAGCATTCAGGATAATGTCTTCCAAAGAAATGGTATTGACATGATCAACAAGCTTAGAGATTTATACAAGGAATACGATAAGTGAAAAAAAGAATGTAAAGAACTCAGAAGAAATGAATAAACTTATATGAATAAGAAAATAATCAAAAAATCTGAGATGGAAAAAAATGGAAGAAACAAGAACAAGTTTAGAACAGGTGAAAAAACTTCAAACTGAAATTCACCTGGACTTCAAAGCTAAGGTAACTGAAACTGAAAACCCAATGGAGAGTATCACACAGAGAATGGATCAATGAGAAGATAGAATATCAGATCTGGAAGATAAGCTGACAGAACAGGATCATTCAATTAAAAACACTGAAGAGACTAAAAAATATTTGAAAAGAATATTCAAAAACTATGGGATACCATGCAGAAGCCAAACCTATGTGCTCATGGAATCCCAAAACAAGAAACCCAAGAAACCAATCCTTCTCCTATTTTTCAGACAACCATAAATGAAGACTCCCCACTACTAAGAAAAGAGAACCCCGTCCAAAGACAAGACACATATCACATACCATCCAGATGTGACCAAAATAAAAGTACAAGGCAAATAATAGCAACAAAATCACAGATAGAAGACAAAGAAAACATTCTGAGAGTTTCAAAACAGAAAAACCAAGTCACATTTTAGGCAAGCCTGTTAAATTAAGAACTCACTTTTCAACGTAAACTGCAAATGCCAGAAGAGCTTGGAAAGGTATTCTTCATGTCTTGAAAATAAAAAATGCCAATTCAGGCTGCTGTATCCAACCAAACCATCAGTCATGCTTGAAAATGAAAGAAAAATATTTTCTAACAAGAATAAACTCAAGTCCTTCTTATCTCCTAAACCAGGTCTGCAGAAGGTACTAGAAAAAATTCTCAAGACAAAATGAAATTGATCAACACACTCAAGAAGATAAAAGGGAAAACTAATGCAGAAGACTGTCAACACAAAAAACCCAATAAACTCAAAAAATGATAGGAATCAACAAAAACTTCTCAGTTATAACTTTAAGCATTAATGGGCTCAATTTCTCAATCAAGAGACTCAATCTAATAGCATGTATTAAAATGACAACCCATTAATATGCTGCCTCTCAGAGTCAAATATACTCCAAGCAAATGCAACTAGAAAACAAACAGGAATAGCCATCATAATAGTTGACAAAATAGACGTCAAATCAAAACAAATCATAAGAGATACTTAAGAATATTACATACTCACCAAAGAGAACAACAGCACATCCAAAAAGCAATATACAGATTCAATGTAATGCCAATCAAACTTCCTACCCAATTCTTTACCAAATTGATAAAACAATCTCAAATTTCATCTGGAAGCAAAAAAGACCCAGAATAGTAAAAGCAATACTGAGTAATAAAAACTCCACTGGAGGTATCATCATACCAGACCAAAAACTATACTATAAAGCCACAGTAATAAAAACTGGCTCCAAAAAAAGAGATGTAGGCCAATGGATTAGAATTGAAGACCCAAATATAAGTGTACTCTCTTATAGTCCATTTATCCTTGACATGGGTGTCAAAAAAAAAGTGGAAAAAGGACAGCATCTTCAACAAATGGGGCTGGCAAAATTGTATATCTATATGCAGAAGAGTGAAACTAGACCTTTATTTGTCTCCCTGAATGAAAATCTACTTCAAATGTTCAAAGACTTCAATGTTAGACCAGAGACTATAAAACTCATAGAAGAAAAAATAGGGAATATTCTTGAACTGATTGGCTTTGACCAGCATTTCAACAGCACCCCACAGGCATGGAGAATAAATCCAACACAAACAAGTTTTGGGACTATATGAAAGTAAAAAGCTTTTGTTCAGCTAAAGAAACTGCCAATTGAGCAAAATTGCATGTAACAGAATGGTGAATATCTTCACTAACCACATATTATATAGCAGTATACTATCTAGAGTACACAAAGAATTTAAAAAATTAAATATCAAGGAGGCAAACAACCCCATTAAAAAGGCTATGGAACTGAAGAGAAACTTCTCACAAAGTAAAAATCAGGTCCCTTTTCACCCCACCCCGCTCCGCCGGTCGGGACGCGTACGCGAGATCCAGCCGGGCCTCACCGCGCGCTCTAGGACCCCAGGTCAGCCCACAGGGACCCGGCTCCGACTCCCACCATCCAGCCGGAGCCGCGCGGGGGCCGAGGGACGAGGAGGACCTCCCCCTGCGCCCGGGCCCCGCCCCAGCTGCCCTCGGGTTAAATAGCTCCACACCGACGCGCCCATCCTCCCTTTGCACCCCACCCCGCTCCGCTGGTCGGGACACGCGCGCGGTCCACCCGGGCCTCACCCTGCGCCCTAGGTAAGTCCCCGTTCGGGCCCCGCCCACCAGTACCCCAGGCCAAATAATTCAGTTTAGTGAAATTGAGAGATCTTAAGAGTTAAAATGACAATGCCAAAGTCAAAGTGCAAATCCATGAGAAGCAACACTCAAGTAAACAAATTTCCCACTGAAGAAATTAATCCCATAATGTTAGACTCCAACAAGAACAAACCCGCGGAAAAAGGCCAAGAAAGCCTGACCCAGGATAACGACTTTCAAAATATGATCATTACCATGTTCAATACTATGAAAGAGGAAATCCGGGAGGAATTACATAATCGAATCAATCGCTTTGAAGAGGAACACAACAGACATCTGGAGGAGTTGAGAAAAACAGTGCAAGAAACAAAAAGTGGCATAGAACAGTTAAAACAAACTCAAGCAGAGATTAAAACTGAGCTAAAAGACAAGTTATCTTCAACCCAGAACACCACAGAGAGTCTTATCAACAGAACTAATGAAGCAGAAAACAGAATTTCAGACCTTGAAGATAAAGTGGGAGTACTAACCAGCTCAATGGAAGAGATTGTTAAAGCCAAAAAGATACTTGAGAGAAATATCCAAGAGATATGGGACACCCTGAAGAAGCCTAACATGCGTATTCATGGAATACCGGAGCAAGAATCTCAAATACCACCCCTGAGGAAATTTTTCAAACGATCATCAAGGAAAACTTTCCTCATCTAAAAAAAGAGAGGCCCATTCATATACAAGAGGCATTCCACACCCCAAACAGATACGACCAAAATAGAAGCACACCGCGGCAAATAATAGTTAAAACACTCCACATACAAGATAAAGAACTGGTGATGAGAGCTTCAAGGGAGAAAAAACAAGTCACTTTTAAAGGCAAACCTATTAAAATAACAAATGACTTCTCAGTCGAAACAGTAAAAGCAAGAAGAGCTTGGAGAGACGTACTTCAAGTATTGAAGGAGCAAAAATGTCAACCCAGGCTGATTTACCCTGCAAAACTATCAGTCATGATCGAGGGAGAAAGAAAAATTTTCCAGCACAAAGAAAACTTAAGGGATACATGGCCACCAAACCAGGCCTTCAAAAACTGCTAGAAATGATACTCAAGCGTGAAGAAAAAAACAGGCATATCCAGGAGAACAGAAGGCAAATATAACACCATTAAAAGCGAAGCAATATACTTATAAAAGCTACTAAACATAATAAATGTCTGGAATTAACAATAGTTTCTCCATTATAACACTAAATGTTAATGGACTTAATTCACCGATCAAGAGACACAGATTACAAACTTGGATTAAAAATCACAATCCATCAATCTGTTGCCTGCAGGAAACCCATCTCACCACAAAAGATAGGCACCCTCTAAAAATAAAAGGCTGGTCACCAATTCTACAAGCAAATGGAAGCAGAAAACAGGCAGGGGTAGCCATTATGCTATCAGACAAAGTGGATTTCAAACCAAAAAAAATTATAAGAGACACGGATGGATACTACATTTTAGTCAGAGGTACAATTCACCAGGAAGATTTCACAATACTGAACATATATGCACCCAATACGGGCCCCTCCACATTCATTAAGAAAACCCTACAGCGTCTAAAGCAAGAAATCAACCCCCAAACGATAATTCTTGGGGACTTCAACACCGCCCTCTCTACATGGGATAGATCAACAGGTCAAAAGCTTAACAGAGACACTTTGGAACTTAAACCCTGAAAGAAATGGACCTCACAGATCTCTATCGAACTTTTCACCCACGCACCAAAGAATACACATTTTTCTCAGCAGCACACGGAACTTTCTCCAAAATAGATCACATATTGGGCCACAAAATGAATCTACACATATACAAGAAAGTTGAAATTCTAACCTGTGCCCTATCAGACCACCACGGCCTAAAGCTGGACATCCACAACACATCAAACAGAGAAAATACACTAACTCCTGGAACTTAACACTATGATGCTGAATGAGAACTGGATTCAGGAAGAAATTAAAAAGGAAATTCAAGATTTCCTGAAAGTGAATGATAACGAAAATACAACTTACCAAAATCTCTGGGACACAATGAAAGCTGTTCTAAGAGGTAAGTTCATAGCTCTTAATGCCCACGTCAAAAAAATGGAAACATCAGAAATAAACAACTTAACAATGCAGCTTTAAGCTTTAGAGAAACTAGAGCAATCTGATCCCAAAAGCAGTAGAAGAGAAGAGATTAGCAAAATAAGGGAGAAATATCTGAAATCGAGACTAAGAAACGATAGAAAAAATCAACCAATCAAAAGCTGGTTCTCTGAAAAAATCAACAAGATTGATACACCCTTAGCTAAACTAACCAAAAGCAAGAGAGAGAAAACCCAAATTAACAAAATTAGAAATGAACAGGGAGTTATCACTGACTGATACCCAAGAAATCCAGAGAATTATAACATCATATTTCAAAAACTTATACTCTGTGAAGTTTGACAACACAAAAGAGATGGATGAATTTTTAAGTAACACAACTTACCTAAATTGAATCAGGAAGTTGTGAATTACTTAAATAGTCCTATAACATATAAGGAAATTGAGGAAGTAATCTCGAATCTTCCCACCAAAAAATGTCCTGGACTAGATGGATTCAGCACAGAGTTCTACCAGACATTTAAGGAGTTAATAACACCAATACTCCTTAAACTGTTCCATCAAATGGCAAAGGAAGGAACACTACCAAATTCCTTCTATGAAGCTAATATCGTTTTAATCCCAAAACCTAATAAAGATTCACTTAAAAAAGAAAACTATAGGCCGATCTCCCTGATGAACACAGATGCAAAGATTCTCAACGAAGTCTTAGCAAATCGGATTCAAAAACATATTAAAAAGATCATTCATGGGGACCAAGTAGGCTTCATCCCCGGCACACAAGGTTGGTTCAACATACGCAAATCAATAAATGTAATTCATCATGTAAACCAGTCCAAAGTCCAAGACCACATGATACTCTCGATAGATGCAGAAAAAGCTTTTTGACAAGATCAACAGCCTTTTATGATCAAAACGCTAGAGACAGTAGGAATGGAAGGAACCTTTATCAATACAATAAAAGCTGTATACAACAAGCCCACAGCAAGGATTATGCTCAATGGGGAACAATTGGAAGCATTCCCACTTCGATCAGGAACTAGACAAGGCTGTCCACTCTCACCACTTCTATTCAATATTGTACTTGAAGTCTTAGCTGAAGCCATAAGACAAGAAAGGGACATAAGAGGGATTCAAATCGGCAAGGAAGAAATCAAGCTATCCCTATTTGCAGATGACATGATCTTATACCTGAGGGATCCCAAAAACTCCACCAGGAAGCTCCTGGAACTAATTGAGAAGTTCAGCAGGGTGGCAGGATACAAAATAAATGTGCAAAAATCAGAGGCCTTCCTATATGCCCAGAATGAAAGAAGTGAAAAAGCCTTGAGAGAAACCATGCCATTTACTATAACCCCTAAAAAAATGAAATACCTTGGTATAAACCTAACTAAGGAGGTAAAAGACCTTTACAATGAAAACTTTAAAACCCTAAAGAAGAAATTGCAGAAGACACCAGAAGGTGGAAAGACCTCCCTTGTTCCTGGATTGGCAGAATCAACATTGTAAAAATGACCATCCTACCAAAGGCAATATACAGATTCAATGCTATACCAATCAAAATCCCAAAGCAATTCTTCAAAGAAGTGACCAAACAATCTCAAAGTTCATATGGAGGCACAAAAGACCCAGGATAGCAAAAACAATCCTGAGTAACAAAAACACAGCTGGAGGTATTACCATACCAAACCTAAGTCTATACTACAAATCCATAGTTATAAGACAGCCTGGTACTGGCTCCAAATAGACACACAGATCAATGGATAAGGATTGAAGACCCAGATATAAGCCCACAAAGTTACAGCCATTTGGTCTTTGACAAAGGGGCCCAAAGAATCCAATGGAAAAAGAACAGCATCTTCAACAAATGGTGCTGGCAAAACTGGATCTCCACATGCAGAAGATTAAAGCTGGACCCATACTTGTCACCATGTACAAGACTTAATTCCAAATGGATCAAGGACCTTGATATCAGGCCAGAGACTTTAAAAACCATAGTTGAAAGGATAGGGAACTCCCTCGAGCTGATTGGGCTAGGCCAACACTTCCTAAACAGACATCCAATGGCACAGTCACTGCTACCAACTCTCAACAGTTGGGATCTTGTGAAATTAAAGAGCTTCTGTTCAGATAAAGAGATTGTCACACGAGCTCAAAGGCAACCCACAGAATGGGAGAAAATCTTCACTAACCACATATCTGACAGAGCTCTACTGTCCAGAGTGCACAAAGAACTTAGAAAATTAAACTCCAAGGAAAACACTGGCCCAATTAAAAAATGGGCCCTGGAACTCAAAGAAACTTTACCAGGGATGAAATTAAAATGTCTAACAATTATCTTAAAAAATGCTCCACTTCCTTCGCCATCAGGGAAATGCAAATCAAAACTTCCCTGAGATATCATCTCACCCCGGTCAGGATGGCAAAAATCCACAATACAAACAACGACAAATGCTGGAGAGGATGTGGAGAGAGGGGAAACTCTCCTACATTGTTGGTGGAATGCAGGCTCATACAGCCACTCTGGCGAGCCGTCTGGAGATTCTTAAAGAAATTAAAGATTTGAAATGCCTATGACCCTGCTATCCCACTTTTGGAATAACCCCCATGCAGCAGAGGTTCGCCTTGATAGCACAAGCTCGACCATGTTCATAGCAGCACTGTTTACAATATCAAAGTCATGGAATCAACCTAAATGTCCAACAGTTGACGAGTGGATAAGGAAACTGTGGTACATCTATACAATGGAGTACTACTCAGCCATCAAAAATGATGAATTACTGGAATTTGCTGGGAAATGGATGTCATTAGAAAGAATTATATTAAGTGAAGTATCCCAAACCCAGAAAATTAAGCGCCGTATGTACTCCCTAATAGGTGGCTCCTAGTACCAAACTCACCCAGCCCACATTGAGACACTCAAAAGTAAACCTATGTAACACAGTAATTGCAAGGATTATGAACAAGAGAGATGGGTTAGGAGGGCCACACCAGAAACAAGGAGAGAGGAGACCATGTTACAGCAGAGAAAATAGGCCTCCATCAAGGTCTGCAAGTAAGTAATGAGAAACCTGGTTAAGTTCAAGACGTTCTTTCCTGATCTCACCAGAAGGGGAGGGCATATAGTCTAGCAATAAAAAGTAATCATTTTACAAATGGGTGATGGACCCCTCCCTCAGTGAGGTTTCCTACTCTTGTTACATCTACCCTTGAATGTGCTATTACAACAAGACTCCAGTTTAACAGCTTTTTGTCTCTGGCCAGGGGGTGACATACAGTGCCCAGCAGAATGGAGTGAAGGGAATTGCAGGAGCAGCAAAACTGCAAAAGAAAATCAACAAACCACAATCCAGAACTTCAGAGACTCTATATCAATCACATAGAACTAGGACAGCCTAATCTCTCCCCATCCTGGAGCTCAGGGACATCTGCGGAAGAGGGGGCGGTAAGATTGTAAGAGCAAAAGGATGGGAGGAGCAACGATTTGCAAGATTCTCAACAATAGTTGGGGCCAAAGCAATCACTATTGGACTTTGCATGCCCTGCGCAATATCCAGCGCACTTTTGCCCTCATAAAGTCTAGCATCTGTTAAGGGCACCGAGACCCCTGGAGGCAAGGGATTGACAGCCATAGTAGTGATCTTATGCTTAAGGGGAACAAGAAAAAGGGCTTATGGAAATGCCACTGGGTCCTTATATGTCATCGGAGAGGAGGACCCAGTGGAGAGTTAGGCACACAATAAAGGACTCTCTGGGAATTGGGGGGGAGGCACTGGGGGAAGGAGAGGGGGGGAGGGGGGAGGGAACTGGTAAAAAATTTTAAAATGTATAATTAAATTTTTAATAAAAAAAATACCTGGAAGTTCCAGGGGGGGAAAAAATCAAAATTTAAGAATAAAGAAAATCCTTAAATATAAAAAAAAAAGTAAAAATCAAATGTCTAACAAACATCTTTAAAAATGTTCTACCTCCTTAGTCTTTAGGGAAATGCACATTAAACCCACCCTGAGATATCATCTCATGCCAGTCAGAATGGCTAAGATCAAAAACACAAGCAACAAGTGGCATGGATTCAAGGAGTAGGGGGCTCTCATATATTGGCTGTGGGATGGCAAGTTCATACAACTCTTTTGGAGATCAATTTGGAAGTTCCTAAAAACGTTAAAAATTTAAATTCCATCTATAGCATTTCTGGGAATACTCCCAAAGAACACTGCTTCCTGCAGCATAGACATGTGTACAACCAATGTTCATAGTAGCTGTTTTCACAATAGCAAAGAAATGGAACTAACCTAGATGTCCAACAGTTAACAAATGGTTAATGAAATGGAGTACATATATACAATGGAATACTATTCAGCTGTCAGGCAAGGGAACTAATGAAATTTGCCAGTAAATGGATAGAACTGGAAGAAATCATACTGAGTGAAATATCCCAGATTCAGAAAGACAGACGCTGTATGTTCTTCCTTAATATGTGGATGCTAGCATTAAACATTCAGTTTGATGTACTCAAACAGAAATTTTTATAACACCCACAAATGCAAAGGAACACAAACTGCAGCAGGGGTTGTGGAAGAAGACCCCAAAAAATCAGAAACAAAAGAAAAGGGATAAATAGCTTTTAAAGGCCTTTTTGTAAGAGAAGTTTTAAAGGGGAGGGAAGAAAGTGAATAGCCTCCAAACAGTTTACTAACTCCACTCCCCTTCCCCAGTGACAGGGAACACACAGCGCAGCAGTAGGAACCAGTGGAAACAGCAGTGGACAGGGAGAAAACTGACAGTTGAGGGGTTCAAATGTCTTAATACCAACCACAAACATCTGATAGTAAACCTCCATTTGAATACCTCTCATTTTATTTTAAGATAAGAAAAGATCTCAACACCCAAACAGCACACAGCCTAGTGCAATGGAAGAGCAGCGAAACACACAACAACCAACCAGAATGCAGAGTACTGGCAAAGCTGAAATGCTCAGTCAGAATCAGGTCAGCCAAATTTCACCGCATCCTAAGATTCAAGAAATTTTGCAGGACAGCAAGATTGTTAAAGGCGAAGAGGTCCCCTGCTGGCCAGGGCATCTACTCAAGATAGGGTTACTGCATCCAGGAATTTACTGCAATGAGACTTATGCTCACCAGACCTGTAGGATGACCGACACATCAATATTCCCCCATAGCCTAGCGAGAAACTCAGGAGAAATAATTATATGCAGGGGGAACTTTAGGGGCTATGGCTAGACAGGTGAAGGGGAGTGCACCACTCAGTGGGTCTACCCAGGAAGGGCTGCTTAATCTGCATAAAGGCCTGAGCCCCTGCTACAGAAGACAAACCTAACAGAGCCTTGGGGCCCACATAGCAGGGGGCAGGAAGGTGGGAGAGAGAGGGATGGATTGGTAAAGGAAGAGGATGGTAGAAGAGGAAGGGGGCAGGGAGGGAAGGGGAAAGGAGGGAGAAAGAAGGACAACTGCTCGTTATGCTTTTAAAACTCGAAAAATAAAAAGTAATTTAAAAATAGGATAAACAGGTATAATGTAATCCCATCTTACTTTAGGAATATAAAAATTGATTAATGCATTTTGATGGATAATGTTCCCTTGTATGAGCTCTTCAACAAAAATGAAACTAACCAGGCATCAGTGATTTCTATTTAATCACTGTTGGTCATTACACATAGGTCTTTTGTTTGGAATAGAGAAGGGATTCACATTGTTTCTGGACATGATAAAGTCAGGGTACTAACAACTACGTACATTCAAACTTGACTATCTTAAAGATGGCCTTCAATGCTACTGTATATAGGATGTTGCATTGTAGTCTTCATATTTTTTTTTGCCATTTTCTGCAAATTTAAGAGCCGCTTAAAAATATACTAATGTGCAGTTATTAAAACAGCTAATTATTTCCTTGTTCCTGTGAAAGGAAGATATGTAAGCTGTTCCTACCTGGTAGAACCATAATAAACAATGTACCTAGCATCATAACCTAAGTGTTCTACTGTTAGCAATCTTTCCATCTTTCATTATGGTTCTATTTTATTGATCAGCTACCTATAATTGTACCAATTATTTTATTTCTTTTCATTTTTATGAAATCTATCATTTATCAGAAATGGTTGATTATAAGTGTTGAACTGCTACCAGAACCTGTATATTTTACATAAGTCAGAACTAGAAAGGAGAAGTACTTAGTTTTATATGGAGGTGGTGAGTTTGGAATAAAGTGGTATAAAAAGCAAAAAAAATTTTTTTTAAATGACCTAAAAACTCAGATCCAGTCCACACAGCTGTTGACATCACCAAAGCCTCACTAGTTCACTGTCACATAAAGTAAGTTCAACACTGAGTCATAGTCTCACCAGTGACATCATAGACTCACTACGACATCCTTGCACCCACTGATTTTCCAGCCTTATGTGACATCACTACCTGTCTGTGATGTCACAAGCATAAAGTGACATCATAACTTCAAGTGATATCAAAGCCTCTCTGTAGCATTATACCCTAATTACTGACATCACAGCCTGACTGTGACATACGGCACCTGTTGTAGTCCAAGCTGCGCAACCTCGAATCCAGGGCTCCACTTCAACAAGGTGTGCAGGCTTAGGCGAATGGAGGACAGGCAGACAGTTTTTCTTGACTGAGTGAATCTGAACTCTTTTTGAAATTTTTAGTAGAGTTTATAATACATTAGAAAATCAAGTGTAATGCCAGGGGATGTGACACCACGCCAGTTAAGGAAAACATCAAAGAAATACAGGACCAAATTCTTTACAGGATTATGTAAAATGTATTCATTCTGGGTAACAATGGAAGAGCAGAGGTGACATATATTTTCTGTGTCGGACTAGACATGATGCTCCAGGTAAGTTTAAATAGACATGACAGTTAGTTGCTAAATGCAAAGAGACAATGAATTTCAAAGTAGATTTTCCCTGATATGAATATAATATCAAATGTGTGGGGGGGTCGTAAACTATCTAGCCCTGAGAAAAACAACAACAGCAAGAACAAAAAGATGTAAGAACATACAAGAGATAACTCAAATTTCCAGAGGGAGGAATCTCCTGCCAGAGGCAAAACTTAATTTACATAGGGAGAGCCCCAGGACCTAGCAATCACAGCCATTTAGATGTTAATATGTCACTCCCCAGCCAGCAGGCTGTAACATCAAGGCCTGACTACCCCCTTTTTTCCTTATTTCTCTTTTTATATCCATAATGTCATGTCCTTTATCCGAAATTGTTTCCTTGAAACAATATTCTGTCATGCTGGACCTTGTCAAACAGCATGGTTGTGATAGGACACAGCACTAACCTCTGAAATCATAGCATCAGCGACAAACGGACATCCTGCCTGCCTCGCTATGACCCCACAGCCTACACTGACATCTCGCTTCGTAACAGCCTCACAGAGACACCCAGCCACTGTGGCATCAGAGACCACACCAGTAACATCCCAGCCTCACTGTGACATCTGAGCCTCATCACTGACATCAGCCTCACTTCCGACATCACAGCCTAACCACTGAAATCTCAGCTTAACTGTGATGCCATAGTCTATCACCACTGATATCACAGCATCACTGTGATGCTCATGTTAACATCTCAGACTCACAGTGACATCACAGCCTCTTTCTCTGACATCACGCCTCACTGTGACTGCACAGCCTCATCACTTACATCCTAAACTCACTGTGAAATCCAAGTATCACTCCTGATGTCACAGCTTCACTGACATCTCATAGAATTAACCCTGACATCAGAGCCTCACTGCGACATCACAGCCTCACAGTGACCTCACAAACTTCCCACTGACACCACAGGCTCACCTGTTACATCATAGTCTCATTGTGACATCAGTTTGCCACTGACATCACAGCTTCATGGTGATATTACAGCTTCCAGAGTGATATCACCTCATGGTGACATGACAGACCAGAGTGACATACAAATTTCACAGTAACATTGCAGCCTCAGTGTGTCATCATGGCCTCACAAGTGAGAGCACAGCCTCACCTGTGACATCAGCATCACCACTGACATTAGTCAGAATACTGACTCTCTGCTCATATCAATGTTAAACACAGCCCTTTGACATCACAGCTTCACTAGTGTTACTGGCATATGTTTCACTACTGACATCATAGCGCCAGCATTACATCATATACTCACTATGACATCTTTCTCACCACTGACATTCCATCCTTTTGTGACATCACACCTTTACCAATGAAATCACAGACTCATTGTGAAATCAGCTTCACCACTAACATCACAGCCTCACTGTGCCATCCAAACCCTCCCGTGACATCACAGCATCACTGTGTCCTCAGACCTCACTGTGACATCATAGACGTGTGTTTCCTCACAGCCTCACTATTACATTACAAGACAGTGCCATCACACCCTCAGTGTGACATCACAAATTCACTGTGACATCTGCCTTGCCACTGACATAACAGCCTCATGGTCACATCACATACACACCTTTGACATAGCCTCACTGTGACATTACAGCCTCAATGTGACATCACAGCATTACCACTGACATCATAGCCTCACTGTGACATCAGCCTTGCCACTGACATCACAGTCTCACTGTGACCTTTCAGACTCCACCGTGATGTCACCATCTTCCTGTGACATCATGGTTCACGGTGTCACACAACCACACAGTGATATCAAAGCATCATTTGGCATCCCAGCCTCATCAGTGACATGCAGCCTCATCACTCACACCAGCCATTCTGATATCACAGCCTAAAAACTGAAATCACATCATCAATGTGATGTCACAGTCTCGATCCAGTGACATCCCAGCCTAACTGTGATATCACAGCATCACGGTGACAATACAGTCACACTGTGACATCACAGACTCACCTCTGAGGTTATAGCCTCACTGTGACATCACAGCCTCATATGGCATGACACTCAACTCTGAAATCATTGCCCAACTACGACATCACAACATTGAATCTGACCTTATAGTCTCACTGTTTCATCATAGCACACTATGTATCACAGACTCACCTCTGAAATCATAGCCTCAATGAGACATCACACCCTCATCACTGACATCCTATTTAGCATCACTATAGCAACACAGTCTCATCACTGACCTCACAGGCTCACTGAAACATGACAGCCTCCCTGTGACCCACAATGTCGCTATTGATATCACAACCTTACTGTGACATCACAAACTTCCCCAGTGAACATCAAAACCTCTCAGTGAAATCACAGCCTCATTGTGACATCACAGCCATAATGAGCAATCAAAGTATCACTGTGACATAAAGCTTCACCTCTGACATTATAGCCTCACTGTGACATCACAGCCTGTTTGACACAATGAACTTACTGTGACATTAGAGACTCACCAGTGACAATATAGCCTTACCAGTGACATAGTCTCCCTGTAAAAGCACAGTCACTACTGACATCACCACATCACTGTGACATCACAACCTCACTGTGACATCACAGCTACACTGTGCCAGCACAGCCTCACTGTAACATCACAACCTCATCACTGATATGAAAGGCTCACTGTGATCTCTCAGCCTCACCAGTTACACCACAGCTTCATAGTGACATCAAAGATTCACAGTGATATGACACAGCTTCACTGTGTCATTACAGCCTCATTTTTGACATCACAGCCTCACTGTGACATAAGAGGCTAACTTTTGAAATCATGGCATGAGTGACGAGTGATACTATGGACATCCTGCCTATCTTTGCTTTGAAACCACAGCCTCATCACTGACGTCTCATGCTCATAGTCACATGATAGGCTCAGTGGTGACACCACAGCCTCACTGTGGCATCACAGGCTCACCAGAAACATCCCAGCCTCACTCTGACATGTCATCCTCACTGCTGACATTAGCCTCATTTCTGACTTCAAAGCCTAAAAACTGCAATCTCAGCCAAACTGTTATGTCATAGTCTATCACCACTGATATCACAGCCTCATGTGTATCATAACTCATGGTAACATCAGAGCCTCACAGTGACATTGCAGCCTCTCTGTGACATCACAGCCTTAGCACTGACTTCTAACCTCACTTAGCATCCAAGCATCACCTCAGACATCACAGCTACACTGAAATTTATAGAATCAGCCCTGACACTCAGAGCATCACTGTGACATTACAGCATCACAGTGATCTCATAGCCTACCCACTGACACCACAAGCTCACCTGACACATCATAGCTTATGCTCATGCATCAGTCTTGCGACTGACATCACAGCCTCAATGTTACATCACAGCATCCAGAGTGATATCACCTCACGCTGACATGACAGCCCCACAGTGTTATACAACTTTCACAGTGATATCACAGCCTCAGTGTGACATCATGGCCTCACAGCCGACAGTACAGCCTGACCTGTGACATCTGGATCACCACTGACATTAGTGAGAACACTGCCCCACCAGTGACAACACAGTCTTTGACCCTCCACAACTCACAGTTGTCACTGTCATGTAATAAGTTATCCAATGACATCATAGCCTCACTAGTGACATTATAGACTCACTATGACATCTTTCTCACCACTGACATTCTAGCCTTATTGTGATATTACACCTTCACCAGTGACATCACAGACTTATTGTGACATCAGCCTCACCACTAACATCACAGCCTCATGCGTCATCACAAACTCACTGTGACATCAGCCTTGCCAATGACATAATAGCCTCATGGAGACATCACATACACACCTGTGACATAGCCTCATTGTGACAACACAGTCTCAATGTGACTTCACAGCATCACTATTGATATCATAGCATCACTGTGACATCAGACTTTTCACTGACATCACAGTCTCATTGTGACATCACAGCCTCAACTGTAAGATCACCAACTCCCTGTGACATCACGGGTCACAGTGACACCACAGCCATATGATGACATCAAAGTCTCATGGTGGCATCACTGCCTCACCAGTAACATACCAGCCTCACTGTGACATCTCAGCCTAATCACTGACATCAGCCTTACTTGTGACATCTGCATCACCAAAGACATTAGTGCCATACCAGTGACAACAGTCTTTAATGTCACAGCTTCACCAGTGTCACTGTCAGTAACAGGTTCACCACTGATGTCAGAGCCTCACCAGTAACATCATAGACTCACTGTGACATATTTCTCACCACTGACATTCCAGCCTTATTGTGGCATCACACCTTCACCAGTGACATCACAGCCTCATTGTGACATCAGCCTCTCCACTAACATCACAGCCTCACTATGCCATCAAAGCCTCTCCAGTGACATCACAACATCATTATGTAGTCAGAGCCTCACTGTGACATCAGAGCCACTCTGTCCTCACAGCCTCACTGTGACATTGTAGCTACAGTGTATCTTCACATCTCACTGTGACATTACAACCTGACAATGCCATCACAGCCCCACTGTGACATCTCAAGCTCACTGTGACATCAGCTTTGCCACTGACATGGTACCTTCATGATGAAATCACACACACACTTCTGACATAGGCTCACTATAACATCTAAGCCTCAATGTGACATCACAGCATCACCACTGACATCATAGCCTCACTGCAACATAAGACTTGCCACTGACATAATAGCCTCATGGTGACATCACATATACATCTCTGACACAGGCTCACTGTGACATCACAGCCTCAATGAGACATCAGAGCATTACCAATGACATCATATCCTCACTGTGAGATCAGCCTTGCCCCGACATCACAGTCTTAGTATGGCATCAAAAACTCACAGTGACCTCAGAGCCTACCTTCTGACACCTGAGGCTCACCTGTTACATCATAGCCTCATTTTGGCATCAGTCTTACCACTGATATTATGGCCTCACTATGACATCACAACCTCATCAGTGACAGCACAGCCTCACCTGTGACATCATGTTGTCACTGACATTAGTCAGAACACTGACATCCCTGCCACACCAGTGACACCATAGCCTTTTGCATTACAGCCTCACCAGTGTCACTGTCAAGTAACAGGTTGACCACGGACATCATAGTTTGGCCATTCACATCATAGACTCACTATGACATCTTTCTCACTACTGACATTCCAGCCTTATTGTGACATAACACCATCACCCCTGACATCAAAGCCTCATTGTGACATCAGACTCACTAATAACACCAGTCTCACTGTGCCAACCTAACCTCTCTGGTGACATCACAACATCACTGTGTCATCAGAGACTCACTGTGACATCATAGCCACACTGTGTCCTCACTGTAATATTACAACCTGACAGTGACACCACAGCCTTATTGTATCCTCACAGTCTAACCTGTGACATCATAGACTCACCTGTTATATCATAGCCTCATGTCTAAATCAGCCCTGCCACTGATATCACATATTCCCCAGTGGCCTTACATCCTCGATGTGACTTGACAATCTATCTGTGATATCACAGCTTCATATAGACTTCATAGCCTCACTGTGGCATTTTAATCTCATTTCTGACTTCACAGCCTCACTGTGGTATCACAGCCTCATCACTGGTAACCTACCTAGCCTTAACATGACAACACAGCTTCACCATAGAGAGCACAAGCTCGCAGTGATGTGATAGTATCAGCAGTGAGACCATAGCCTTTGACATCATAAACAGAGATACCACAGCCTCACATATTACATCACTGCCTCACTGTGACATCAATCTTCCCACAAATATAATAGCCTGACAGTGACCTCACAGTGTCACTGTGACCTCACAGTCTAACCTGTTACATCATAGACTCACCTGTTCCATCATAGCCTCATAGTGAAATCAGCCTTGCCAGAGACATCGCATCTTCCACAGTGACTTCAAAGCAACACTGTGACATCAGAGCCTCTCTGTGATGTCACAGCCTCATAGTGACATGACATTTTCATATTGATATCATAGCCTCACTGTGGCAATATATCCTCAATTCTGACATCACATCCTCACTGAGACATCACAGACTCACCAGTGACATCAAAGCCTCACTATGACATAACAGGCTGACCTCTAACAGGCTGACCTCTAACAGGCTGACCTCTAAAATCATAGCATCAGTGACACCATAGACATCCTGCCTATCCTCGCTATAACACCACACCCTCATCACTGACATCTCAGGCTCATGGTCACATGACAGCCTCAACAGTGACGCCACAGCCTCGCTGTGGAATCACAGCCTTATCACTGACATGAACCTCAATCCTGACATGACAGCTTAACCACTGAAATCTCAGCAGAACTGTGAGGTCATAATCTATCACTACTGATATCACAGCCTCACTGTGATATCACAACCTCACGGTAACATCATGGACTCACAGTGGCATCACAGCCTCTTTTGCATCACAGTCACGGTGCAACTGCACAGCCTCACCACTGATGTCCTAACCTCACTGTGAAATCCATGAATGATCTCTGATGTCACAGTCTCACTGATATCTCTTAGAATCAGTCCTGACTTCAGAGCCTCACTGCGAAATCACAGCCTCACAGTGACCTCGCTACCTGCCCACTGACAACACAGGCTCACCTGTTACATCATAGCCTCATTGTGACATCAGTCTTGCCACTGACATCAAAGCCTCACTGTGACATCACAGCTTCCAGAATAACAAGTCATGGTGACATTATAGCTCATAGTGACATATAACCTTCTCAGTGACATCACAGCCTCAGTGTGACATCATGGCATCACCAGTGACAGCACAGCTTCACCTGTGACATCAGCGTGGCCTCTGGCATTAGTCAAAACACTGACATCACTGCCACACCAGTGAAAACACAGCCTTTGACATCACAGCCTCACTAGTGTCACTGCCATGTAATAGGTTCACCACTGACATCATAGCCTCACCAGTGACATCATAGACTCACTATGTCATCTTTCTCAACTACTGACATTCCAGCTTTATTGTGACATCACACATTTGCCACTGACATCACAGCTACATTGTGCCTTCAGCCTCACCAAAAGCATCACAGTCTCACTGAGCCATCAAAACCTCTCCAGTGACATCAAAACATCACTGGATTGTCAGAGTTTTACTGTGACATCATTACCACACTGTGTCCACATAGCATCACTGTGTCATTACAACTTGACTGTGACATCACAGTCTCATTGTGGCATCACAAACTCATTGTGACATCAGACTTGACACTGACATAATAGCCTCATGGTGACATCACACACACCTCTAACATAGCCTCACTATAACATCAGCCTCAATGTGACATCACAGCATCACCTCTGACATCATAGCCTCACTGTGACATCAGCCTTGCCACTGACATCACAGTCTCACTGTGACCTCACAGCCTCCACTGTGACATCACCAACTCCCTGTGCCATCACAGGTTCATGGTGACACCACAGCTACATGGTGCATTAAAGCCTCACATGGCATCGCAGGCTCACTGTGACATTACAGCCTCATCTCTGAGTTTATAGCCCCACTGTCTCATCACAGCCTCACTATGACATCACAGGCTCACCTCTGAAATCATAGCCTCAATGTGACATCACACCTTCATTACTGACATCCTGCCTAGACTCACTATGACACCATAGCCTCACTACTGACTTCACAGGCTCACTGAAACTTGACAGCCTTCCTGTGACACCACAGTGTTGTTATTAACATCACAAACTCCCTGTGACATCACAACTTCCCCAGTGATATCACAGCCTCAAGTGACCTCATAGCCTCACTGTGACCTCACAGTCTAACCTGTTACATCAGACTCACCTGTTACATCCTAGCCTCATGATAAAATCAGCCTTGCCACTGCCATCACATATTCCACAATGAACTCACAGCCTCACTGTGACATCACAACCTCACCAATGGTATCCTATCTAGCCTTACTATGACAGCCTCACCACACATAGCACAGGGTCACAGTCATGTGACATCCTCAGCAATGATATCATAATCTTTAACATCATAAACAGTGACAAAATGCCTCACATGTTACATCACTGTCTTATTGTGACATCAATCTTCCTACAGATATCACAGCCTTACAGTGACCTTCGAGCCTCACTGTGACCTCATAGTCCAACCTGTTCCATTTTACACTTACCAGATACATCATAGCCTCATGGTGAAATTAGACTTACCACTGACATCACATCTTCCACAGTGACCTCACAGACACACTTGACATCACAAACTTGCTGTTATGTCACAGACTCATAGTGACATCAAAGTTTCAAAGTGATATCACAGTCTCATCTTGGCATCATAGCCTCATTTCTGACATCACAGCCTCAATGTGATATCACAGTTTCACCTCTGATTTGACAGCCTCACTGTGACATAACAGGGTAACCTCTGAAATCATAGCATCAGTGACACCACGGACATGCTGCCTAGCCTCTCTATGACACACAGCCTCATCACTGACATCTCAGGCTCGTGGTCACATGACAGCCTCACTAGTGTCACCACAGCCTCACCGGTAACATCCCAGCCTCACTATGACATCTTAGCCTCATTACTGACATCAGCCTCACTTTTGACATCACAGCCTAACAACTGAAATCACAGATGAACTGTGATGTCATAGTCTATCACCACTGATATCACAGCTTCACTGTGATATCACAACCTCATAGTAGCATTAGAGCCCCACAGTGACATCACAGCCTCTCCTCTGATATCACATCCTCAGTATGACACCACAGCTTCATCACTATCTTCCTAACCTTCACCACTAACATCACAGCCTCACTGTGCCATCAAAAAACTCTGCAGTGATATCACAACATCACTGTGTCATCAGAGCCTTTCTGTGGCATCATAGCCACACTGTGACCTCACGGCTTCACTATGACATTACAACCTGTCAGTGACATCACAGCCTTACTCTGACTTCACAAACTCTCTGTTACGTCAGCCTTGCAACTGACATAATAACCTCATATTGACATCACATGCACACCCCTGACATAGCCTCACTGTTAAATTACAGCCTCAACGTGACTTCTCAATATCACCACTGACATCATAGCCTCACTGTGACATCAGCATTGCCACCATCACAGTCTCACTGTGACCTCACAGCATGCACCGTGACATCACCTACTCCCTCTGACATCATGGACTAACGGTGACTTCACAGACACAAGGTGACATCAAAGCCTCACTGTGGCATTACAGCCTCACAGTAACCTCACAGCCTGCCCCTTGACACCACAGGCTCACATGTTACATTATAGCCTCATTGTGGCATCTGTCTTACCACTGACATCACAGACTTGATGTGACAACATAGCCTCACTAGTGACAGCACAGCCACACCTACGACATCAGCGTCACCACTGACATTAGTCAAAACACTGACATCACTGCAACAACAGTGACAACATAGCTTTTGACATTACAGCTTCACCAATATCACTGTCAAGTAATAGGTTTACCATGACATCATAGCCATACCAGTGACATCAGAGCCTCATTGTGACATCAGCCTCACCACTGATATCACAGCTCACTGTGCCATCAAAACCTCTCCAGTAATATAAAAACATCACTGTTTCTTCAGAGCCTCACTGAGACATCACAAAATCACTGTGACATCTGCCTTGCCACTGACATACTAGCCTCATGGTGACATCACATACACACCTCTGACAAAGCCTCACTGTGACTTCACAGCACCATCACTAACATCACAGCCTCATTGTGCCATTAAAACCACTCCAGTGACATAACAACATCATTCTGTCCTCAGAGGCTCACTGTGACATCATAGCCACACTGTGTACTCACAACCTCATTCTGACATCACAAGCTTACCTCTCAAAACATAGTCTCAATGCAACATCACACCCTCATCATTGACATCCTAACTAGCCTCAATATGGCACCACACCCTTGCCACTTATCTCACAGGTCTCTAAAACACGACAGCCTCCCTGTGACACCACAGTGTTGCTATTGACATCACATCCTAACTGTGACATCACAAACTTTCTGTGACATCAGCCTGACCACTGACATAATTGACTCATGATGACATCATATACACAACTCTGACATAGACTCACTGTAACATCACAGGCTAATCCCTGAAACCACAGCTGAACTGTGATGTCATAGTCTATCACCACTGATATCACAGTGATGCTTTGATGGCACATGTATGGTTGTCATGTCACAATGAGGCTATGATGTCACTGTAAGATTGTGATGTCACAAGGGAAGTTGTGATGTCACAGTGAGGTTGTGATGTCAATAGCAGCACTGTGGTGTTGCAGGGAGGATGTTATGTTTCAGTGAGCCTGTAAGGTCAGTGGTGAGGCTGTGGCATAATAGTGAGGCTAGGAAGGATGTCATTGATGAGGGTGTGATGTCGCATTGAAGCTATGATTTCAAAGGTATGGCTGTGATGTCATAGTGAGGCTAGGATGTCACAGTGAGGCTACAGCTTCAGAGTTGAGGCTGTGATGTCACAGTGAGGCTGTGTTGTCAGTGGAGCAAGACTATGTTATCAGAGTGAGGATGTGATTTCAGTGGTTAACGGCTGTGATATCAGAATGAGTCTCATGAGTTATGATGGTATGATGTCACAGTTAGGCTGGCTTGTCACTGGTGATGCTGTGCTGCAACCATGTGGCTGTCACAGGGAGTTGGTGATGTCACAGTGGATATCACTGTGAGGCTGTGAGGTCACAGTGAGACTGTGATGTCAGTGGCAATGCTGATGTCACAGTGATGTTATGATGTCAGTGGTGATACTGTCATGTCACAGGGAGGCTATGTCAAAGGTATGTATGTGATGTCACCATGAGACTCTTATGTCAGGGGCAAGGCTGATGTCACAGTGAGTTTGTGATGTCTCAGTGAGGCACTGATGGCTCTGTCAGTTTGTAATGTCACAATGAGGCTCTGAGGATACAGTGTGCTATGACGTCACAGTTAGGCTCTGATAACACAGTGCTATTGTGATGTGACTGGAGAAGTTTTGGTGGCACAGTGAGGCTGTGTTGTCACTGTTGAGCCTGTCATGTGACCGTGAGCCTGAGATGTCACTGTTGAGGCACTTTTGAGGTATCATAGTGAGGCTAGGTAAGATATCTGTGATGTCACTGTTGCTATGATTTCAGAGGTTAGCCTGTTAGGTCACATCTAGGCTATGTTGTCAGAAGTAAGGCTGTGATGTCAGAAATGAGGCTATATTGCCACAGTGAGGCTGTGATATCACTGTGAAACTGTGAGGCTGTAACATCACAGAGAGATTGTGATGCCACAGTAAGGCTGTGAGGTCACTGTGGAAGATGTCAGTGGCAAGGCTGATTTCACCAGGAGGCTATGATGTAACACGTATGTCCATGATGTAACAGGTTGGACTGTGAGGTCACAGTAAGGCTGTGAAGTCACTGTGAGCCTGTGATATCTGTGGTGAAGCTTGTGGTGTCTGGGAGGTTAGGTTAACCAGGGGATGACCAGTCTGAGGCTGGGCTGTGTGTGTCCAGTGTTGACTGTGGGATGGAAAATGAGGCTGTGATGTCACAATGACACTGTGGTATCACAGTGATGCTGTGACGTCAAAGCATGATGTGAGACCAGTGGGTTGGGGTGTGATGTCCACCGTGTGGCTGTGATGTCACCGTGAGGCTGTGATGTCACACTGAGTATGTGATGTTCACAGTGCAGCTGTGAAGTTAGTGGTGGGCTGTGATTCAGAATTGAGACTAAGTGAAAGATGAGGCTGAGAGTCGCTGCTTGAGATCGTGATAAAACTGATGAGGCTGTGATTGCCACAGTAAGTTTATGATGTCACCATGACCCTGTGGTGTCACTGTGAGGTTGTAATATCAGGTGAGCCTTTCTATCAGTGGTGAGGTTATCATGTCACAAGTGCGGCTATGTCATAGATGTGTATGTCGTTCACCATGAGGCTATTATGTCAGTGGCAAGGGTGATGATGACACAGAGGGAGTTTGTGATGTCACAGTGCATCGTTATGTCCATGGCAGGGTTTATCATGTTACACTGAGGCTATTGTGAGACTAGTGAGGCTATGATGTCACAGTAGCTCGATGACACAGTGATGGGTGATGTCACTGGAGATGTTTTGAGAGCACAGAGAGGCTGTGATGTTAGTGGTGAGGCTGATGTCCAATGAGGCTGTGTGATGTTACCATGAAGTGGTGTGATATACAGTGAGTCTGTGATATCAGTGTGATGGATTATGGCATCACAGTTCAGCTGTGTTTCAGTGGTTGGCTGTGATGTCAGTAGTCGGCTGATGTCGTGATGAGGCTGAGGATGTCACACTGCGATGGAATGTATTGGTGAGGCTGTGGTGCCACAGCAAGGCAGTGGTTGTCACTTTTGTCCTGTCATGTATCCATTCATCCCTGAGATTGTCAGTGATGAGGCTGTGCTGTCCTAGCGAGGCTAGCAGATGTCCCTGGTGTCACTGTATGGATTTCAGAGGTTAGCCTGTTATGTCATAGGGACGGCTTTTTGATGTCAGGGGTGAGGCTGTATTGTCACAGAAGGGTTTGTGATGTCCAAGAAATGAGGCTATAATGCCACAGTGTGGCTGTGATATCACTGTGAAGCTGTGATGTCTCGTGAGTCAGTAACATCACAGAGAGTTTGTGATGTCACAGTGCAGTCTTGTATGAGGTCACTGGTGGAACGTGGATGTCAGTGGCAATGGTGATTTATCCATGAGGCTATGATATAACAGGTGAACTATGATTAGAAGGTTAGACTGTGAAGGTCACAGTGATGGGTGTGAGACACTGTGAGGCTATGATGTCTGTGGGAAGATGATGTCTCAGTGAGTCAGTGTTGTAACACGTGAGGCTGAGGTGTCACTGTTTATGATATCAAAGGCTCCAATGTCATGTTGAGGTTGTCATGTCATGTGAGCCTGTGCTATCTATGGTGAGGCTGTGTTTCATAGTACAGCTAGATAGGGATACCAGTGGTTAGACTGTGATTGCCACAGTGCAATTATGATGTCGCCATGAGGGCTATGGTATCTCTGGCTGAGCCTGTCAAATCAGTGGGTGAGGTGTGATGTCACAGTGAGGGATTGTTGTGGCACAGTGTGGCTGTGATGTTACAGTGAGGTTGTTATGTCAGAGTGGGTTGTGATTTTCATAGTTACTTTGCTTTCACAGGGAGACTATGTCTTTGGTTGAGGCTATATTTTCGCTTGGTGAGGATCTAATGTCACAGTGAGTTTATTGTGTCAAACTAAGCTGTGATCCCAGTTGAGGACATGATGTAAGAGGTCAAGCTTTATGTACGTGATGCTTTGATGGCACAATATGGCTGTGATTCACATGAGGATAGGATTTCTGAAGTTGTGATGTCATGGGGAAAGTTATGATGTTACAGTGAGGTTGTGATGTTGATGCGACACTGTGGTATCACAGGAAGGCTGTCATGTTTTAGTAAGCCTGTGAGATCAGTGCTGAGTCTGTGTGTCATAGTGCGTTAGTAGGCTCAGTGATGATGATGTGATGCCGCATTGAGACTAGATTTCAGAGTGAGCCTGTGATATCATAGTTAGGTTGTGATGAAAACCATGAGGCTGTAAACATCAAGAATCGATGCTGTGGTGTCACAGTGGGCAAATGATTTCAGAGATGAGCTGTGATGACATAGTGAGGCTGTCATGTCATAGTGAGGCAATAACTTCAGAGTGAGGCAGTAATGTCACATTGAGGCTGTGTTTTTACCAGTGATGCCATGACATCACAGGAGTCTGTGATGTCAGTGGAGTGGAGACTATGACATCAGAGTGAGAGTGTGATTTCAGTGTTAGGCTTGTGAATTCAGAATCAGGTGATGTGAATGTTGAGGGTATGATGCACAGTGAGGCTCACATGTCACCTGGTTAGGCTGTTTGTGATGCCACATGAGGCTTTGAGTCACAGTGTGGATTATGTCACCATGAGGCTGTGATTCACAGTGAGGCTGTGGTGTCTGTACAGTGCCACTGTGAGGTCAGTGGTTAGGATGTGATTTCGGAGTGACCCTTATGTGAGAGATGAAGGCAGAGATGTCACATTGATGATGTGATATAACTGGTGAGGCTGTTATGCCACAGTGGTTATGATGACACCATTTGGTATCACTGGTGTAGTTGCAATCGCACGGTGAGACTTGTAATATCAGTGGTGGAGATGTGCAGTCTCACTGGATGCTGTGCTTTAGAGGAGAGACTTTGATGTCCCTGTGAGCCTGTCATATCAGTCGTGAGGCTGTGATGTCACAATGAGGTCTGTGCTGGCACATTGAGGCTGTGTTGTCAATGCATGTTGCCATGATATCACAGTGAGGCTGAGATGTACGTTGGGCAAGAGTATGACATCACAGTTAGGATGTGATTTCAATGGTTGAGGCTGTGATATCAGAATTAGGCTGGTGTGAGAGATGAGGGTTATGATGTCAGTGAGGCTGGCATGTCACTGGTGAGGCTCTGATTCCACTTTGAGGCTTGATGTCACTGTGTGGCTGTGGGGGACACTATGAGCCCGTGATGTCACGGGAGAAGTGGTTGATGTCATTGGTGGAGGCTGTGAGGTCACAGTGAGATTTTGATTACTGTCACTGCAAGGCTGATGTCACAGCGGGTTATAATATCAATGGTGAAATTGTGGTGTGTAACATTGAGGCTGTGATGTCATAGTGAAGCTATGTCAGAGGTGTGATGTAAGTGATCACCATGAGGCTGGTATGTCAGTGGCAGGCTGATGTCACAGTGAGTTTATGATATCACAGTGTGGTGGATGGTCTATCAGGTTGTAATGTCACAGTGAGACTGTGAGGACACAATGTGTCTATGATGTCTCAGTGAGGCTCTGATAACACAATATGTGATATCACTAGAAAGGTTTGGATGGTACAGTGAAGCTGTGATGTTGGTTGGTGAGGCTGATGGCACAATGAGCTGAATGTCATGGTGAGAAAGATATCTTAGTGAGTCTATGATGTCACTGGTAAGGATATATGTCAATGGTGAATCTATTATGTGACAGTGACACTGTTGTGGCTGTGATGTCAAAGGCTGTGTTGGCACTGTTGTGGCAGTTATGTCAATGTTCTGACTAATGTCTGTGGTGACGTTGATGTCACAGGTGAGGCTGTGCTGTCACTGGTGAGGCTGTGATGCCCACTGAGGCTGTGATTCAATATGAAGGTTATGCCACTGTGCCTGTCATGTCACCTGAAGTGATATCACTCTGATGTTGTGATGTCCCAGGGTGACTATGATGTCAGTGGCAAGATTGATGCCAAAATGAGGCTCTGATGTAAACAGGTGAATCTGTGGAGTCGTGGGCAGGTTGGAATTGACTGTGAGGTGTGATGTTGCAGTGAGGCTCTAATTTCAGGGGTATTCTATGAGATGTCAGGGAGTCTGTGTGTCAGGGGGATGCTTTGATTTCACAGTGAGTTTAGGATTTTTGTGGTGAGGCTGTGCAGTCACACTGAGGCTTTGATGTCAGAAAAGAAGCTCTGATGTCACATGAGGTTGTGATGTTAACAGGGATGTGATATCACAGTGAGGTTGTGATATCAGTGGTGATTGAATATAACATCATAAGTCGGCTGAAATGTCAGGTTAGACTGTGATGTCAGAAGTCAGTCTGATGTCAGTGATGAAGCTCAGATTTCACGTGAGGCTGGATGTTTCTTGTGAGGATCTGATGCTACAGCATGGTGTGGTGTCACTGTTGAGGCTGTCATTTTACTGTGAGCCTGAGATGTCAGCGTTGAGGGCTGTGGTGTCATAATGAGGCTGGCAGGTATCCATGGTCTCATTGATGCTTGATTTCAGATGTTGTGCTGTGTCCTTATCCAACCATGCTGTTTTACAAGTCCAGCCTGACAGAATATTGTTTCAAGGAATAAAGGACATTATGTTATTTGATATAAATAAAAGAAATAAGGAAAACATGGGATATCAGTCCTTGGTGATCTGCCTGCCTTAGTGTTCTGTCTGGTTCTGGCCTAAAGCCTGCTGGCTGGGGAGTGACGTATTAACATGTAATGGACAATTGCTAGGTCCTAGGGGGTCTCCCTATGTAAATTAAGTTTTGCCTCTGGCAGGAGGATTCCTCCCTTGGAATTTGGTTTTCTTGTATGTTCTTACATCTTTTTTTGTTGTTGTTGTTTTTCTCAGGACTGGCTAGTTTACAGTCCCCCTACACACATTTGATGTTTAACATAAACCAGGGAAAATCTACTTTGAAGCATTTATTGTCCCTTTGCTTTTAGCAACTGAGTGTCATGCCTGAATTAACTCTACCTGGAGACATCAAGTCTGTGACAACACAGAAAATATATGCACCTCTGCTCTTCCTTTTATACCACGAATGAATACATTTTACATAATCATGTAAAGAATTTGATCCTGGTATTCTTTCATGTTTTCCCTATGGCCTTAGTGTGCATGCCTAACTCTCCTCTTGGTCCTCCTCTCCCATGACATACAAGGACCCAGTGGCATTTCCCTGAACCCTTTCTCCTGTTCCCCTTAAGCATAGGAACACTATTGTGGCTGTCAATCCCTTGCCTCCAAGGATCTTGGTGCCTTTAGCAGATGCTGAACTTCGTGAGGTCACTAGTGTGTTGGACATTGCGCAGGGCATGCAAAGTCCTATTATGATTGCTTCGGCCCTAACTAGTGTGGGAATCTTGCAAATCATTGCTCTCCCATCCTTTTGCTCTTACAATCTTACCGCCCCTCTTCTGCAAATGTCCCTGAGCTTCAGGATGGGAGAGATTAGGCTGGCCTAGTTCTAAGTGGTTGATATGAGTCTCTGAAGTTCTGGATTGTGGTTTGTTGATTTTCTTTTGCAGTTTTGCTGCTCCTGCAATGCTTCACTCCATCCTGTGGGAACTATGCCCCCTGGCCAGAGACAAAAAGCTGTTAACTGGAGTCTTTTATATAGCACATTCAAGGGTAGATGTAATAAAAGCAGGAAACCTGGTGAGAGGGGTCGTCACCCATTTGCAAAATGATCACCTTCATCTGCCAGACTATATGCCCTCCCTTCGTGAGATCAT
Organism: Typhlomys cinereus; assembly: GCA_023101885.1. Lineage (NCBI taxonomy): Eukaryota > Metazoa > Chordata > Mammalia > Rodentia > Platacanthomyidae > Typhlomys > Typhlomys cinereus. The sequence goes on along the minus strand of JALPQD010000539.1, from coordinate 1,308,556 downwards.
ACCCCCTCAGTTGTACATGATCAAGAACGAATGTCTGTGAACTAACCAGGTGTCACAATTACTTACTTGCATTCCTTGGAGGCGATTTTCTCTGCTGTAACATGGTCCCCTATCCTTGTGTCTGGTGTGGCCTACAACCCGTCCCTCCTGTTCACAATCCTTACAATTACTGTATTACATGGTTTACCTTTGAGTGTCTCAATGTGGGCTGGGTGAGTTTGGACTAGAGCCACCTATTAGGGAGTACATACGTGCTGCTTTCTGGGTTTTGGGATACTTCACTTAATATATGTTTCTAATGCATCCAATTTCCGGCAAATTCAGTAATTCATCATTTTTGATGGCTGAGTAGTACTCCATTGTATAGATGTACCACAGTTTCCTTATCCACTCGTCAACTGTTGGACATTTGGGCTGATTCCATGACTTTGCTATTGTAAACAGTGCTGCTATGAATGTGGTCGTGCTTGTGCTATCGAGGTGAACCTCTGCTTATGGGGGTTATTCCCAAAAGTGGAATAGCAGGGTCATATGGCATTTCAATCTTTAATTTCTTTAAGAATCTGCAGACGGCTCGCCAGAGTGGCTGTATAAGCCTGCACTCCCACCAGCAATATAGGAGAGTTCTCCTCTCTCCATATCCTCTCCACATTTGTTGTTGTTTGTATTGTGGATTTTGCCATCTGACCGGGGTGAGATGATATCTCAGGGAAGTTTGATTTGCATTTCCCTGATGGCTAAGGATGGGAGCATTTTTTAAGATATTTGTTATTTTAATTCATCCCTGGTAAAGTTTCTTTAAAGTTCCAGGTCCCATTTCTTAATTGGGCCATTGGTTTCCTTGGTGTTTAGTTTTCTAAGTTCTTTGTGCACTCTGGACAGCAGAATTCTATCAGATGTGTGTTAGTGAAGATTTTCTCCCATTCTGTGGGTTGCCTTTGAGCTCACGTTATTATCTCTTTATCTGAACAGAAGCTCTTTAATTTCACAAGATCCCAACTGTTGAGAGTTGGTAGCAGTGACTGTGCCATTGATGTCTGTTTAGGAATGTTGGCCTAGCCCAATCAGCTCGAGGGAGTTCCCTATCCTTTCAACTATGGTTTTTATAGTCTCTGGCCTGATATCAAGGTCCTTGATCCATTTGGAATTAAGTCTTGTACATGGTGACAAGTATGTGTCCAGCTTTAATCTTCTGCATGTAGAGATCCAGTTTTGCCAGCACCATTTGTTGAAGATGCTGTTCTTTTTCCATTGGATTCTTTGGACCCCTTTGTCAAAGACCAAATGGCTGTAACTTTGTGGGCTTATATCTGGGTCTTCAATCCTTATCCATTGATCTGTGTGTCTGTTTTGGAGCCAGTACCAGGCTGCCTTTATAACTATGGATTTGTAGTATAGACTTAGGTTTGGTATGGCAATACCTCCAGCTGTGTTTTTGTTACTCAGGATTGTTTTTGCTACCTGGGTCTTTTGTGCCTCCATATGAACTTTGAGTTGTTTGGTCAACTTCTTTGAAGAATTGCTTTGGGATTTGATTGGTATAGCATTGAATCTGTATATTGCCTTTGGTAGGATGGTCATTTTTACGATGTTGATTCTGCCAATCCAGGAAAAGGGAGGTCTTTCCACCTTCTGTGTCTTCTGCTATTTCTTTCGTTAGGGTTTTAAAGTTTTCATTGTAAAGGTCTTTTACCTCCTTAGTTAGGTTTATACCAAGGTATTTCATTTTTTTAGGGGCTATAGTAAATGGGATTGTTTCTCTCAAGGCTTTTTCACTTCTTTCATTCTGGGCATATAAGAAGGCCTCTGATTTTTGCACATTTATTTTGTATCCTGCCACCCTGCTGAACTTCTGTATTAGTTCCAGGAGCTTCCTGGTGGAGTTTTTGGGATCACTCAGGTATAAGATCATGTCATCTGCAAATAGGATAGCTTGACTTCTTCCTTGCGATTTGAATCCCTCTTATGTCCCTTTCTTGTCTTATGGCTTCAGCTAAGACTTCAAGTACAATATTGAATAGAAGTGGTAAGAGTGGACAGCCTTGTCTAGTTCCTGATCGAAGTGAGAATGCTTCCAATTGTTCCCCATTGAGCATAATCCTTGCTGTGGGCTTGTTGTATACAGCTTTTATTATATTGATAAAGGTTCCTTGCATTCCTACTGTCTCTAGCGTTTTGATCATAAAAGGCTGTTGGATCTTGTCAAAAGCTTTTTCTGCATCTATCGAGAGTATCATGTGGTCTTGGACTTTGGACTGGTTTACATGAGGAATTACATTTATTGATTTGCGTATGTTGAACCAACCTTGTGTGCCGGGGATGAAGCCTACTTGGTCCCCGTGAATGATCTTTTTAATATGTTTTTGAATCCGATTTGCTAAGACTTTGTTGAGAATCTTTGCGTCTGTGTTCTTCAGAGAGATCGGCCTGTAGTTTTCTTTTTTAAGTGTATCTTTATTAGTTTTGGGAATAAGACGATATTAGCTTCATAGAAGGTATCCAGTTCTCATTCAGCATCATATTGTTAAGTTTCTAGGAGTTAGTGTATTTTCTCTTGTTTGATGTGTTGTGGATATCCAGCTTTAGGCTGTGGTGGTTTGATAGGGCACAGGTTAGAATTTCAACTTTCTCGTACATGTGTAGATTCGTTTTGTGGCCCAGTATGTGATCTATTTTGGAGAAAGTTCCATGTGCTGCGGAAAAATTGTATTCTTTGGTACGTGGGTGAAAGTTTCGATAGAGATCGTAAGGTCCATTTCTTTAAGGGTTTGATTAAGTTCCAAAGTGTCTCTGTTAAGGTTTTGACCTGTTGATCTATCCCATGTTGAGAGGGCGGTGTTGAAGTACCCAAGAATTATCATTTGGGGGTTATTTCTTGCTTTAGATGCTGTAGGGTCTTCTTAATGAATGTCGAGGGGACCGTATTGGGTGCATATATGTTCAGTATTGTGAAGTCTTCCTGGTGAATTGTACCTGTGACTAAAATGTAGTATCCATCTATGTCTCTTATGATTTTTTTTGGTTTGAAGTCCACTTTGTCTAATAGCATCATTGCTACCTCTGCCTCTTTTCTGCTTCCATTAGGTTGTAGAATTGTTGACCAGTCTTTTATTTTTAGAGCGTGCCTATCTTTTGTGGTGAGATAGGTTTCCTGCAGGCAGCAGATTGATGGATTGTGATTTTTAATCCAAGTTTGTAATCTGTGTCTCTTGATCAGTGAGTTAATTCCATTAACATTTAGTGTTATAATGGTGAAGCTATTTTTGATTCCAGACATTTATTATGTTTAGTAGTTTTTATAAGTATATTGCTTCGCTTTTAATGGTGTTATACTTGCCTTCTGCTCTCCTGGATATGCCTGTTTTTTTCTTCACGCTTGAGTATCATTTCTAGCATTTTTTGAAAGCCTGGTTTGGTGGACATGTTATCCCTTCAAGTTGCCTTTGTGCTGGAAGATTTTTCTTTCTCCCTCGATCATGACTGATAGTTTTGCAGGGTAAATCAGCCTAGGTTGACATTTTTGCTCATTCAATACTTGAAGTATGTCTCTCCAAGCTCTTCTTGCTTTTACTGTTTCGACTGAGAAATCATTTGTTATTTTAATAGGTTTACCTTTAAAAGTGACTTGTTTTTTCTCCCTTGAAGCTCTCAGCACCAGTTCTTTATCTTGAATGTGGAGTGTTTTAACTATTATTTGCCGTGGCGTGCTTCTGTTTTGGTCGTATCTGTTTCGAGTGCGGAATGCCTTTTGTATATGGATGGGCCTCTCTTTTTTTAGATGAGGAAAGTTTTCCTTGATGATCGTTTGAAAAATTTCCTCAGGGGTGGTATTTTGAGATTCTTGCTCTGGTACTTTAGCTTTTTAATCCGATTTTAAAGCAATTGATGTTAAGTCCCGAGTTTTGTCTCTTTTTAAAGAATTTCTGTGTAGTCTATTTTTTTTACCTCTCCACATAAATCTGATTTTTTGGGAGGAGGGTCTACCCTTCTACCCAGGATTGCATTGAAGTTTTAGATCTTATGGAAAGAATTGCCTGAGCAGTATTGAGCTTACACTGTAATCTCCTAGACCTTTCTATATATTTTCATCTTTATGTCTTCCTCAATGATGGCCTTTTAGCTTTTAGTGCATAGTTTTTGCATACTTTCCAGGTGAATCCCCGTGTATAATATGTGCCCAGAGCTCAAACCCTCAGCTGTCAAGTTGACTCCTGTGCCTAACTATGACAGCCATCAATCTCTGGACTGAGTAGCTTCAGAATCCCAGGACGAGTGAGTGAGATGGCTCAGTGAATAAAAGCACTTGCTGCCAAGCTTGACAACCTGGGTTTGGTTCCTGGAACCCACACGGAAGGAGAGACTTAACCTGTGGGTTGTTCTCTGATCCCCACATGGACATGCCACTTGTACTCACAAAAGTGACATCAGTAAATTTAAAAAATTCAAAGAGAGTCCCATCTAAAAAAAAGGAACTATACCCTGAGTGAAGCAACCTGTCACTCAGGAGAGCACACAGGCTGGGCAATCTAGCACTCACTCTTCCTTTGATTTACAGCAGCTCATCACATGGCAGCTCAGTTGGCACAATTCAATTGGTACAAATTAAGAAGAATCCTTATTCTGGGCTGGAGAGATGGCTCAGGGATTAAAACTCTGCCTCACAAGCAGAAAATTCTGCATTCTGAGGAAACAGCAATGGCCTACACATCTGTCCCTGGTGGGCAGAGACTGGGAATCCTAGAGGGAAGCAAAAAGGAGGTAGAAGCAATCCAGGAGGAGTCCTGCAGTCACCCTTGGTGCTCCACAGGGACACACAGTGCTATCTGATACACACAAACCCCCAATACACACAGCAAAATAAACAAGTAAATAAATAAATATTTTTAAAAAGATAAGAATCCTTATCCTAAATTCCTTTAGAACTGTAGGGAATGAATATCAAGTTACGTGGAATATGTAAGGTTTATTTGTCCGTATAAGAAAATGAACTCATGTCTGTCCATAATCACATCTACCCACAAATCAGGTCTGCCTGTGCTCCCATCAAGTGCTTCCAGGCAGCAAATTGTAAGTACCTTGCACTACTGCCAAGACCAGGACATCAAACAAATATCTGAAGTCAGACAAAGGCAGTATCAAGACAGGTTACTTTAGAGTGGAGTTCAGACTCATGTCCATGTAGAAACTGGCCATATTCAGGGGCACTTTCTTATGCTATTCCTGAGAATTCTGAAACTAAATTACTGTAGACCAAGATGGAGGTTTTGAATCAAAGGTGTTATCATCCAGCTCACAGGATTTCTTGCATTGAAAGGAAATATCTTTCCAGAAACAGCTGAAGCAGCAAGAGATCGATAATGAGAGATCCAAATATTCTCTTAAATATCAAACATTTCCTGCCCTTTTCCCAGAGATACCAAGATTCTTGATACAATGACTGTCCTCCCCTTCCCGCCCACCCCCAGAGAATCCTAAGCTATGAGCATGGTGGGGCACTCATAGTGGAGAAACTATGATTTAGTTTCAGTGGAAACTTCCCAGTTGCATGAACTCCACAATAATGTCGCTCTGTGACATTGGATAAAACCGAGACACACTGGACCATAAAAGGAAAGTCAGTGAGGCCTCAGCTACATATTAAGTCTTGGAGCAGCCAACTTTTGAGGTCATGGGTACATACCAGAGAAGCCCATGTCTTGCCTATAGTCCATAAGTCATTCCACCTTACTTGTTCTAAAGCACACAGCCATGAGCATGCTCTTGGTCCTTTCACTTTCATTGCACTGAACTCACCTGACTCAGAACAACACAGTCAGAAATGGTCAGCATAAGAACCACCCTTTCTACCGATGCTCTTGACCAATCAGAGAAGACACCCACTTGCAACAAACACCCCCATCATGTTCCTTGGTTGCTCCCCTGAATACTGCCAGAGGTGGAGTGTTGGGAAGACAAGAGAGCAGAAAGTACTTAGAGCATACATTATTGGAAGAAAAAGCCTCCACCTGGAAATCACATGGCTGATAGAGTCAAGACAGAAGGATGTGGATAGAAGAATTGCTACCTGTGTGCTATGATTATGTTGTTCCTGCCTGCTCAAGCCATGTACATGTGATTCAGATTCCTGGAGAGAGATGTATAGCAGATCCAGACAGGAAACAATCAGTTTGATGGTCCAGCTGAGTAGTGTGTCCACTGGGCATGGAGCGCAGGGACAGTAGTACCCTTGTCAGAGTCAGCCTTCATGGTTGCTGATAAATGATCATCAAATGGATTAAGGGAACAAGGGATTTATTTTCTTACTGGTGGTCTGGTTATAGATCACAGTCCAGCTTGATAGGAAAGCACACACCAAAATCAGCACTGAAAGAAGGTGACCATGCTATCTCTAAGTAATGGCTGAGAGAGGGATGATCCTTACTTGCCAGACCAGGATGTCTGGCCAAGTATACACAAGGATGCCAACTTCCTCAACCGGCTCTCAGTATTTCATCTGTTCAGGGCCCCGTCCCACCCACTTGGGCCTTCCCCATCAGCTATCTCCTGTAGGTTTGCTCTGGGCTTCATTCAAACACTAATTCTCTACACATGTGCCCAGAGCTCAAACCATCAACCGTCAAGTTGACATAACTATAGCTCATAATTCATAGTGCTTGGCCTGTCCCCTTCAGATATCTTCATAGCATTGCATCTCCACCTTCTGCTGACTATTGAGACACTCTGGGATCATCCCCCTTACACACTTCATGTAAGAACACCTCATCCAAACACTCAACTCATCACTGGCATGGGGCCACATCAGTTTTCCTATCTCTCTGTCACTATATGTTGATGCAGGAAAAACTTTGGATCATTTTGTCTTCCCACATTCTGAATCATGGAACACAATGGATCACAGAGCTCCATGAGCAGTGTTGTGGTTAACCTGCATGGTTGCTAATAAAGTCATGACCAAATGGCTTAAAGGAACAAGGGCTTTTATTTTGGCTTATGATAATCTGGTTACAGTTCCTTATCCAGTTTTACACGAGAGCCCACACCAACACCAAGAGACAAGGAAACTAGCCATACCATAGCTAAATAATGGCTGAGAGAGAGACAGTCCTTACTTTCCAGAGCAGCTTGTCTGGCCAAGTCTACAGAAAGATGCCTCTTTCTCAACCAGTTCCTTCCATCTTATTCACCTGGCATGGGTTGAACATCCCCATTAAACAGACAATGTCCTCCAGGTTGTTCTGGGCTTAACTGCTAATTCCCTACAAATGTGTTCAGAGTTTGAAGCCTCAACGGTCAGGTTGACACTTATACCTAACTATGACAACCAATGTGAAGATCTACCCTCAGATAGCCAGTGGTAACCTGACATCTGGTTCGGTCCTACTGCTTTCTGTATTTGACACTTCAGTGCCTGAATTTTGCAAGATCGTCTTTCCCAGCCTGTTTGCTCGTTAGTTTTCCATACAACCAGAAGCAGGGGATGGACCATTTGCAGGCTCCTACCACAGCCTTATGCATAGCCTGGCAGAACAGACAGGAAACTCCTAGCTGGTCTTCTCTGCACCTTCTGAATAATTCCTGAATAATATCATTGGTGCCTTTCATCCTGTACAGGGACCAGCGAAATTGGTCCAGATGATTGTGACCCTGAGACTTTTCAGTCATTTTCTCCACCAGAGAGAGTGAACCTTTCCACCCACCTAGACCCTGGCAGTCACCTCTCACAAACTGACAAGGTCAAGATGTTTTGCAAATAAGGAGAAGCTCTTTCTCTGGGTCCCTGAACTCAGCAATCAGTAAATGGATATTATGTTTTCCCACTATGTGCATCTATGTGGACCTAGGCCCTGGATGGCCTAGATGGCTGGGAAGGTATCAAACTAGAACATCAGACAGAGTCTGATTCTGTGAAGAATCACACAGAAGATGCCATAGCTGCCTTCTGTTCAGACACAGAATTACCAAAACATTCAGAGTGAAAGGGCTGCTGAGCCTGGCAAAAGAGGACAAAGTCACTGAATCAAGTTCAAGGACTGAGGTCCCTGAAAGTCAGGCAAGGCCTGCCATCTATGAGAGGGAGGGAGACGTCCTATTACAAATAAACCGTAACAGCAGCAAAATGACTTTGTTTTCCCACCTCTAAAACAGATAGGTCCTTAATTACAGTGCCCTCTGTGAGAATTGGGACTTGGCTGTGGAAAAACAAAGCAGTTTGGGCAGAGGTGGCTGTCCAGGCTGAGGATTCTGCCACTACAGTGTGCAAGCACAACTGGCTCTCAGAGATGCACAATAGCAATGCTTATTTGTATACTTATGCAGCCCAGGGGGGATTCTTTTCTATAAAATTTAGGTATTATCATTGTTTTCTTGATCTTTTATATAGTATAACTTTGACACTGAGAATTCTATGTTATATCTTTTTATTATTTTATTTTTCAAGTTTTAAAAGCATATTAAGTACTTATCCCCACTTCCCTCTCTTCCCCTTCCCTCCCATTTCCCTCCTTCCCTTCATCAACCTATCACACTCCCTCCTGCCCACATGCCTCTACACTTCTATGGACCCCAAGGATCCTTCTGGCTTGTCTACTCTTGTGAGAGTTCAGGACTCCTGTGACGTACCAAGTTCCCTCTCTTCAGGACACCCCACCGATAGGGGCGTTCCCCTTCACTCATCCAGCTTTAGTCCCCAAGGTTCATGTTCTTCTCTCTCGAGTTACTCCATAGTCCATGGGGGCATGTTGGTATGTCAGTCGTTATGTAGGTCTGGTAAAGACAAGTCTCACTGCCTTGAGTTCCTGGATGCAGCACTCCTGCCTTGAATGAAACGTCTTGTCTAATGGTGAACCTTCCCATCTTTAGGTGCTTACAATAGCACCACCTCCTCTTCCTCAAGGTTCCTAAGCCTTAGGATGGGAGACAATGAAAAGTCTATCTGATCATCACTAATCCCTGAAGCAAAAGCTATGAGCATCTATCATCAGTAGTTCAGGACGGATAAAACCAGTGAGGCCAAAGACAACCAACAACTGTGGATATGCCCAGTAGTGATTGGTGCATTTCTTGATGACCTCACAAGGAGAAATTGTGAGGGCACAATCAAGAGCATGCATAAAAGGGAGTGGGCTGGGCTGGAGTTTTGTCCCTCAAGATTACTCTGAGTAACTTGTGGGACTCTTTGCTCTGATAGATATTTGGCTTTTACAGTGTTTGTGGTATTTTATTATTTCATATTTTATTATTTTATTTGTATTTTATATTTTATATATTTTATATTTATTTTACATTTTATATTTTATATTTTAATTTTATATTATGTTTTATATTTTATATTTTATACTTTATTTTTTTATATATTTTTCCTGCTTCCCTCTCCCCCCTCCCTCTCCCCCCTTTCTCCTTCTCCCCCCCTCCCATTCCTCTCCTTCCCATTACAACCCAGCATCATGGCCAGCTGTTCTCTCCAGGAAAAATTGACAGATCAGTATATAATACTGAAACCCATCGGACATGGTGCCTTTGGGTCTGTTCAATTAGCTGTGCACTGTGTCACGGGGATCTTGGTCGCTGTAAAAGTTCTGAGGAACGAAGAAAAGAACCTGCGATTGATTTTTTCGGAAATGAGCATTCTAAGAGAACTTGACCACCCCCACATTATCCATTTATACGAGATTATTATAACTCCAGAAAACTTTTATTTCATTATGGAGTATGCTAATCATGGGACTCTGGACTGGTGGATTAAACGAGTTGGCCAACTCGAAGAAGATGAAGCCCAACGACTGTTTGGACAGATTGTAGCAGCGCTGGACTACTGTCACACAAATAATATAGTTCACCGGGACCTCAAGCCTCACAACATCCTATTAAATTCACAAGGAAACATCAAGGTATCAGACTTCGGCCTGGCGACAAGAACTGCACCTGGAAGAATATTACACTGACACTGTGGCACAGAAGCATTTACTGCACCTGAACTGTTACTAAAGCAAGGTTACGAAGGGGAGAAAGCTGACATTTGGAGTCTGGGCGTTGTTCTCTATACAATGGTTTCAGGGCAAGTCCTGTTCCGAGGGACGACACATGACGACCGTCAAGATAAGATTCTGAGGGGGGCATATGAGCTACCCAAGCTTCTGTCTGGGGCACTGGAAAATCTGCTCCACCAGATGCTGACCCCTGATCCGGGCAAGAGGCCAACGATCAAAGAGATACGAAAGCACCCCTGGGTTCGGCAATGCAATCACTGCTTGGATCACAAAAGCGAGCCAGACCAAGGAGCCAACATCTTCATCCTAATGTCTCAGTTAGGCTACGATATCAATGATGTTATTCAATCCCTACAGCTTAAAAAGTATGACAAGGGGATGGGGGCGTACCTCCTCTTAGAGAGTGCAAATCGCCAGGGGCTTGGCATTGACTGGACCACTATGGAAAATGCTGTACACCCTGGCCACGTACCATCTACCACCACTCTTCCCCTCGGGCATCATGCAAACAATCCTGCCCCTGAATGCTGCGCCACAGAGACCACCAAACAGAGTCTGCCCAACAAAGAGACAACTCTGCATTCTGTCCCTGTGTGCAGCCCCCAGGAGGGGCCTGCCGGTACCAGGAAGCCATCAGCTGAGCCACGTGAAGTAATACAACATCTGGAAATGGAAGCAGCCTCCCCTCCTGAGAGGAGCCGGTGCTGGAAGAGGCTGAAGAGAATGGGGCGACGTGTGCTTAAATTATGCTGCTGCTGCCTGCCAATCAGACACACAGGAAACAGTCGACGTCCGTCTGGAAACAAAGTGGCCCCTATGAAGGAGGCAGAAAACAAAGACTGACCAAAAAGCAAGTAAGTGGGGATGTAGCATCTTTCAATGGACAGACCACACTGCTACACATGCGTGGGGTAGGGTGTGATGTTCATATACACGTATACACTGGCTTGGTTAAAGCATGCTCCTGGGCATATCACCTCAGGAAGAAATCTTGCCAGGACTCCTCATGTGCAACTTAGCAAGGCTTAGTAGAAGCAGACAGAAATAAGGCAGGTGAGAAGAGACTGGGGAGGAGTGGAAGTGGAGGTGCTGTCACAGGGGAGCCAAGGTCCAGACAGGACTCACCAGAGGGTCCATAGTCAAAGTAACAAAGGTCCTCCTCAATGTCTCCCCACAGTTCCAGGGTACGGGCAGAGCATGCTGACCGCCACAGATCCTGACAGCCTTGTGCAGGGCCTGGCAGCATATCCAGGCTGCTGTGGGCCCTGCATACCAGCTCCAGTGAGGTCCAAGCAGAGTACGAGAGAGGTACTGGGCAGCGCCTTAGGACTCTCACCAAGGGGAATCCAGTCCAGTACACGGCGTTCAATTCTCTTCAGCTTCTTCCAGCACCGGCTCCACAGGAGGGGAGGCTGCTTCCACTTCCAGGTGTTCTTTTATTTCAATGCCCATCACTGCCCTTCAGAACATCAAGGCACAAGAGCTGAAAGGATGGTCATGGCAGCCCCGATGGCAGCACCAGAAGCCCCCAACCCGACCAGGACTATGGTCAGATGGTATCTCCTGACCCTTATCAGTTGCCTTCAGGGCATTCATCTCATTTTCCCATCCCCTCAATCCAGGGGACATCTCCTCCTTCTAGGTTCCACAGAAGCCTGATGTGGAACACAGGACGAGCCAAGTAGGGAAGGAACTCTGTCCAGCTCTAGACTTTCTACTGAAACTGAAACCAGCACTTGTGCTGGCTGCTCTACCAGGCAGCTCTCTAGGGACCCACAGGACCCACAGGAGAGGATGACTGACAACGTCTTCTCAGTAGGCCAGGAGCTGTGTACAAGGAATGCAGAATCAGCATTCTCACACTGTAGTCCAGTGAGGCTGGAACTCACAAGCATCCTCCAGATACAACATCCCAACACTGATCGGAGAATAAGCATCCTCTTCTGCCTGGCAGCAGGCAAGCTCCATCAACCAGAATCCTCGTGTAGCCAGTGCTGATGAAGTCACAGACTCTGCATGGCAGGTGATCCTGTCCACATCAGGACTGTGGTGAGTCTTGGCTCTACCATGAAGGCCCATTTGTCCACATGTGTGAATATGTACATGGGCACATAAATGCACTGCGTATGTGTGTATGATCTGCTTCCATGTGAGGCACGGGGGAGGGGGGATGAACACAACCCGCTTCTGACAGAGTGGTGGGTTATGGTAACACTATTTGTGAGTGAGCCTCAGATGTTGAACCACTCACAATGTACTGAACAAAAGTACCAGAAACTCCTAACTCTTGTGGATAGCATTCCAAAGGCACTCAAGGGTAAAAGGAACAATGGTGGGAAGACAGAGACCCAACACAGTTATCGTGGTCCTTCCCCACCACATATTGGTGTCAATACCATGTGGCCTCAGTGAAGCTGATCCCAGAGTAGCTAGAATATTCCGAGAGTTGTTGCTGAAGGCAGAAGGGAGGACGATTTTCCCTACTTTTTATCTTTTGAAGGACAGTCAAAGAAGTCCCTGTAGAATCCTCTACCTCCCCAGAATTGGCTCACAAGTGTGCTTCACCAAAGCTCTAGGAGGAAGAATTGGGTCTTGTACGGACAACTTAGGACCAGCTTGGATTCCACATAGGTGAGCATCCATGGCAAGAAGACAGCACGTAGGCCAGTAGTCCCAGGTGAGCACACTGCACCATCCTCATCCACAGGAAACCTACTGGGAGAACATAGATGCAGGGTCACCAGAAGATCCCTTGGGACCTGGAGATGATGGGTGCTTTTTTATCGGTGCCCCAACATGGATGGGCAATGCTGACATGGCACGCAAGACTTTTTATGCTTTGTGGAGCACAAGGTAAAGGGGAGTATCTGAGGAAATCTGAGCAATAGCTGAATGTGCCAGGTGGTGCTTCTTGGATGTGCATGGGACCCTTTACCTTGGACAGGCAACACTGGCTCCATGGCCCTTGGGAGCTTGCCTAGTGGGCCACCTTCACACCTGTCTTGGGTTCTCTCTTCAGCTTCACGAGGCTCTTTCGCAAAATGACAGGATAGGACAAAGAGGATCAACTTGGTAATATGTTATGAATCTTTTCTGGTATGTTCTTATTAATCGCAGCTTCCACGGCACAGGTTATCTTGGCTGGGAGAACCGTGGGACTTGGTCAGCCTTTTGGGGGAGCATCTTTAGTTTCTGGCCCAGAGTGATACCTAGGGGGCAGGTGGAGGCATGCTTCTGGACATACCCTACCACCCCCATCTTTTGCTGACTTTTGAGGAACTCAGGCCAAGAACATAATGGACAGAAAGCCGTTACTGGAGAAGTTGGTGATGCTCAAGAAGTCTTGTCCCTGGGCTCACTCCTGGCCTGCAAGTGTCCTCATTCTTTTCCTTAGATGTCAGTTATGACCACTGGGTCTGGGTCCAGACCTAGCTTAGTGAGATGTCTGGCTTCAGATCATTTGGATCTTTAGAATCCTGGTCCTTTAACCCCCATGAGACCTACTGCTCCTTTGCCAGACCTCGCCTGGTGCTCTTGGAGTGGTTCATTGGGTAAGTGAATAATGTGTTATAAGGTATTGCCACACTGGAATGTTCAGAGCCCTTGTACGTGGGAAGCTTTATCTGACCCTGCGAGAACAGCCGAAGATTCCACACTGTCCTTCTTGAAGGAGAACCTAACGCTCCGCTCAGAGCAGGAGGCACCGGTGAGTAGAAGCTAGCTGCTCCAAAGCCACGTTTCTTGTGTTTTACTGAGGCTATGAAAAAGGGGATGTTTTCCAGGAAGAACCTCCCTTCTCATGGGCCCACAGGGAGCCTGTGAATCCTGCCTGCTTCTGTCTGCTGCCCTGGCTTCTCTGTGTCCTCACTCCACAGTGTCTGGTGGTGACCTGGTAAAAGATGGGTGAGTTGCCTAGAGGCCGGCAGGTGACTCTGGCTCAGAGTGGTTTGCCATTCCAGTCACTGGTGCTCTCCTCTCTACACGGCCACTTCCCGTGGTGCCTGCACCCCAGGTCCACTAAGAAGAGACTGGTGGATCAGAAGGAAGAGGCTGTCATGGGCCCTGGACAAGAATATAGATGAGACCTCTGCAGGGTATTCCAAATACCACTGGTCCAGGATCTGTGGACCCCCATGGAGGAGGCCAGTCAGAGCTGCCTGATGTGCAGCCCTCACTGATGCATTGGAAACCTTGGTTGTTCTCACCACCGCTGAGCAGGACAGCAGGCTCATCCTGTGTTGCCATGGTAATCAACTGCTTGCATGGTCAGGAGCTACTTTGGGGCCGGCAAACCTTAGGGGTAAAATGCTGCCTGTCCTGCCCCTACTTGAGCACTGAGAAGCTCTATGCCTGGGGAAGTAGAAACCTGTAGCCCAGTGTTGCAGTTGGCTTGAGTTTGAGTCTTGGTTCCAGTGTTCTGTGACTAGCAGCAGCCTCTGCACCTGCTTCCTCATGGCAAAAGGAGACAGATCAAATTTTTCCTGGAGACCAAATGGATTTGTCTTAAAGGAAAAGTGTCACCTCAGACTTCTCCTTCGTGTATCCCATGGAAGTCCCTGTTCTCAGCATGGCCCATCCCATGTCTCCCGTGCCTGTTTCTTTCAGGCAGCCGTAGTCAGAAGGTTCAGAGTCTGTCTGTGCGCTTTGCATGGTGATGAAGACATCATGATTGCAGCCAGGATGGACTATGTCCCAACCTCTGTTGCACAGGTGTTGGAATGGAAGTAGGGAAGGACACACCGTTGAGCCCTTTTCTTGTCCCATCATCCTCCCAAAGAGAATGTACACATACACAGGCATACACAGGCCTTGCAGGGCCCAGCAGCAGCTGCTGTGCTGTGTCTTATAGTTGTGGTCGGTCGTTATACTGATGAGGTTATACTGATGAGGTGGGGAACTGTGGCTCTTGTCTTTCTAAAGCAGAAATTCCCTAGAGAAAGCTTTTGCTGTAATCCCTACTATGTCCTTCCTGTACCAACCTTTTATCTTTCTTACTTGCCTCGTAGAATGCAAGGATGAACAAATAGATCATAATTTTGGCAAGAGAAGATTCATCTTCATGCGTGAAAAGTGATGCTGTTGGGACTACATGGGTAAAGTGCGATTCCAGGAACCCAGATGATGGACTGGGAGAATTGACTGTCCCCAAAGTTGCCTTTTACTGCTCAAATGAATTGCATGTGCTTATGGCTGTGCCCTTTACACATTCAAAGTAATTTCTAATTTTTAGGAGTACAGTCTCTATATTTAATCTCAGCTGGACCTTATACACATGAACCACATACTCTTGTGTTTCAGATCTTGTTGAAAGTCTTGATATCGACACTCTGCATGTGCTTCTCAAACTTGGTGACCTCTTCTTCCAGCAGGTTGGTATCTACTTTGTCATCTTTCAGCACACGCTGTATCTGCAGCTTTCTGATATAGTAGCCCACAGGCCGTAGCTTGGAGTCTCTCCACACCAGCCTATCCAACTGGAAGAAACACACACAAGCCTTAAGCTACGCCATGTCTGTCTCCTCAGCCCAGGGTGAAGGATGGAACACTTGGCCACTAGTGATGCCTTCTTGACTTCTTAGCATACTGAGCTATCATGTAGTCAGGCCACTTCCTTGTCCTCCTCCTCCTCCTCCTCACTACCAAGCAAGTCGATGTCATTGTCCTGATCATCCTCTGCTGGTGTGGCTGCCTTCTTGCTTGGAGGCTCCACTTGGTGCGTGGGAGACACATGTTGGTCTGTGGAGCTGTGGCTCCGTGGGTGGGTAAGCTTTTCTCCAGGGAGCCCAGCCAGGCCTTCAATCTGGAAATGGCCAACTGCAGATCCCGCACCACATCATGAAGGTTCTGGTTATACATTATCAGGCTGGCAATGTGTACAGTGAACTAACTGTGATCTCTAACAGACTCACCAGAGGCCCTAGGGCCTGAGCTCTGGCAGGAGCCACCAGCCACAGGCCCATGTATCTGCTCATAGAAATTCCTCCTTGCCTCAAACCAGATGGACAAGAAAGTTGCTGGCCATTTTTCTCACGCCAGACAAGGACACAGCTGCAATAGGAGGGACTGTGGGCAAGGACCATGAAGGAAAAACTTAAAATTTTCGTTAAATGATAAAAATAGGTACATATTGTTATAACTTTCCTTTTCTCTCTTTGCATATTCTTGTGAGAATTAATTTTGCCGTGTCACACTGTGCTGTGTGCCATTAGTTAATGTTACATTGCATATAGATTATTGTTCCTGGCCGTGCTGTCTGTTCTCTACCCTCTGTGGTGAATATAACCAACTAACTGCACACAGATTCATTACTAAGGGTTAGTTACCAGTGTTGTCCTCAGGTGCCATGCATCCTGGTTATTCATCTAGGGTCTCTCACTTGGTGTGGAAGTGGACAGTAAGACTGAGTGGTCGGGATGCCCCAGGAATCCAGGTATCTGGGCCTTTCCAGGACTGACATGACAATTGAGTGCACCACACTCTGCTCTGAATACCTTTGGCCTTAGTTGTTATAACACACTGTGTTGAGGGATGTGTCCTTATTGATGGGGACAAATATTCCGACATGTTGCTTTTGGGGAACATTTGCTGCCTCATTATATTGAAATAGCACATTAAGTGTGGTATCCTACCAGGTTATATTCCTTCCTGCAGTAAGTCCACAACCAGTGGGTTAACTATTCTGCTTTTAATTTTTCACTTGGATGAATGTACAAGTAAGATTTTCTCTGGGCAGTAGTATTCTTAAGTCCCTGGGATTTTCTGTTGTTCTGGAATATTTAAAGCTTGCTGTTCCTGTGCTTTGCCTTAGGGAAACACTGCAGTGGTTCAACGCTAAAACTGTAATATAGACAAGACATAGTCTCACTCCTATTGTTTCTCAGCACATTAGTTCCTATTCTTCCAGGTAGTGATGCCTAGTACTAGTGTTCCATCTTGCTGGTGTTTTTGCTTGTGTCCTACTCAAGATGCTTTATCTAGTGGCTACCCCAAGCTAATAGACTTTGGGTAAGTGTGTCACACGTGGTGGTTCCTAGTGTGTGAGCGAGAAGCACCTTCAATGGAATCACAGAGCAATCTTGGTCCATTGACCCCTGAAGGCAATCCCTTTCCCTCATCCTCACAATTGCTTTCCACAGAGTAGCTGGGATCCACGTGCTTTGTAAAGACTGATGCCTCTTGATCTCACAGTGGGCCCACGTCTCTATACAGCAATGCAAGTTCTGGCCTGTCCTGGGGGAAATGAGTAGCATCACCTGAGTGTTTATGAAGGCAGATCTGTACTGACCACACCCCACAAGCTGCTAGGTTTTGAAGAGGTCCAGATATCTCCTTAGAGCACAGTGATGTCCCTTGGGGGTTGGGCCCCTTGCTTTGCCCTAGGCAGGACACAAGTCTGGGGGCACATCTCCAGTGGCATGCCTGAGGGGACTCATGTCTCTCTCATCAGGTCATTGTGTCTCAATGGCGACATTGGGACATGAAGGGGATTTGGTGGCATATGATAGTCTGTTTTGTCTGTTGGGTGTGAGGTTAGGCATGTGTGTCCAAATGTGCAAATGGCAAGCAGCCACCAGAACCACCAATGGGCATGTCATCTACTCTGTTGAAGAACCCCTTGCCATCATAACATAGTACTCTATTCCCTTGGTTTTGTGACCTAAAACAAGGAGGTGCAGGGACTACTTTCTGGGGACTCCCCTGTTTACCACCTAGAGATGGTTGAAACACTTGGCACTTCTGTATCCTATAGTCTGTCATCCAGATGGGTGAGGTGTATCTAGCCCTCTGTGAGGACCTTCAACTGGTGCATGCACACAGCGACATCAGTGGACTCCTGGTGATTTGGCCATCTTGAAAATGTGAGTGGCCCTGCAGGGAGACCCTTCTTTGTGAGAATAGTGCTACCCAGAGCTTCTGATATGTTTCATCCACGTTGCAGACTTGGGACACCTTAAGTTTCCTGGCATCTTTCCACCACTTCCAGTCCTGAGGCTGAGGGTTCCCCAAAGCCTGCATCCTGGAGATTCCAATCCCAGGCTTCTAAACTCAGGTCTTGAGCAGAATCAAGACCCAATCTTCAGAAGCCCTTTCCTGGACAGCGTTGTCTTCTCCTGCCAGATTCTCCAACAGTCCAAGACAGCAAGCCAGGTGGAACAGTTGCTGATGGTGTGTGCTGGGTGCTTTACAGTGATTCAGGAAATTGAAGTGGTCACTTCATCTATCAGCCTGCAGTGGGGCAGCAGCATCTGCGACGCGAAGAGGATCTGCAGTGCCACCTGCAGTGTCATGCTATCCAGTCTCTACTGACCAGTTTCTGTGCTTGGTTTAGTGAATCACTTACTTTGGCTTCCAGTTTTGATATTCTGTTTTTGAGACTTTCTACTGAATTCTTACTTGGATAGCGGGAATGTCAATTTTCCAGTTTTTTTTAAATTTTTTATTATTATTATTATTTATTCAACTGTGTACATGTGTGTGTGTATGTGCTCTCGCGCGCGTATGTGTCTGTGTGTGTGTTTGTGTATGTGTAGAACCACGGACGAATTCGCGAACCACCATGGACGCCTCCACCTCCTTCTGCCCCGGGATTCACAGGCTCCGCCCTACCAGGACCAGAAGCGCAGGCCACCCCCGCTTCCGCCTGGCATCTATACATGGGATCTGGGATCCGAACTCGGGACCTTCCGCCTGCAAAGCGGAGGCTTAACCCCTGAGCCACCTCTCCAGCCCCAATTTTCCAGTTTTAATTCAGTTTGTTTGTTGTTTTTTCAGCATTTCCATGTTTGTTTGCAGATCAATTGGGTTTTCTCAATGTTTTCAAAATTCTCTTTCTCAAATCTTCAGATTTCTTTCTAATTGATTCTGGTTGTTCGTGTTTTCTAGGTCTTTCCTGGATTTATTGTGTTCTTCATATTTGCTTAAGTATTTTTCTCTGTTCTCTCAGAATTGCCTGATCATAGTTTTTTTTAATTCATGGTCTTGAGTGTTGCTCTCTTTGATATTATCTGATAAATCTCCATTTTTATGATATGACATAGATTTGTGGTTTAGGTTGTTGCTTCTTTTCTATTTGTAATTTCCTTAGGTATGCTGTATGATTTAGAGTCTTTATTCAGTTTTACCGCCTTTTACATGGAGAGATGCTGATGAAAGATTAATCCAGAGTCTTTGGTATTAATTCTTGTTTAGGATGGCTATTTTCAACCTGGGATGCTGAGTTTCAGTATTTAAACGATGGTAGCATATATAATTGGCTTTTTCTTAATAAAAGTAGAAATGGTAAAGATACAGGGTGGTAATGACTATGATAAGTATTAGATCGCACTTGAGAAGAAGTCGTAGGTGTAGGATACTTGGGTTGTTTGCAGAGTTGACTAATTTTAAATTTTGTCATAGATGAGAGGATAAACATTAGAGGTATGAGATCAGGGAGGACGATAAGTCTCAGGGGGAGGGAATTAGGGGAGAAATAGATGAAGGAGAATGGCAAGAAATAACACATAGCAACCTGAGTGGAGAATTTTAGATTACAATACTAATTGAGTAATATATCACCAAGAAGCCCATTTCTCACAGGATGTCTAGGACTGTAAAATTAGGTAGGCAAATGAAAAACTAAAAAGAAGACAAGAAAAAAAAGTAGTACAAAATAGGGTGGAAAAAGTACATACAAAAGGTAAGAGAAGAAAAGAAAAAGAACCACTTATCTTCTCAGATGTGGGCACATTTGGCTTGAGACAAAGGTCAAAGTTCTCAGGACTCTCTGCTTATAAGAGAAAATAGGTACTTCTCAGGTGAGTTATTAGAAGGCAGTGATATCTGACGACATGTCACGAGACCTTACACGTCATGGAGCTCTGCCAATCACCATCACCAGGGATTAAGAATATGGGAAGACACAATGGTCCAAAGTCCATCCTGCATCAACAGATAGAGAGCCAGGGAGGCTGAGGTGGTCCCATGCCTATCATGGGTTCAGGGTTCAGGGCTTGGGTGAGGGTGTTCTTATGTACAGTCTATGAAGAAAACGAGCCCACAGTGATTTGTGACAATCACAAGTCAGAAGAAGGCAGGAACTACCTCATCAAGATGTCCAAAGCGGGACTTTCATGTTTTCCAAGTCTGGAGTCCCTGAGTTCTTCTTGGGCTTCCTTGCCCCTCAGGGATTCTATGTCCAGAGTCCATGTCAATGTCTGTGAGTTCTGTTTGGTCTTTACTAAACTCTGCAATAAACCAAAAACAACAACAAAAGATATCCAAATGGTACACGTCCTGTCATCTGAGATATGACCCTTAAGTGCCACTAACCCTGGACTCCATCCCTAGCTCACTACTTACTAGGAAGGCCAAACTATTTGTTCTTGTGTGTGGTTTTGCTGTTCACCCCACTTTCTGGAGCCATGTTTATGAATCATGTGCATATATTTTGAGGAGACAGGAACACTGTAATCATAGCGTACAGGTGAATTCATCCAGCTACCCCCTTCTGCCTTGGCCCTGTTATACCATGGGGCTATGGAGGGGGAAGGGTTTCTTCTGACAATATTCTCCAAAAGGGCTTGCTGTGCTCTTTCCTTCAGGCGTTCCTCATGCCATGGTTGTAGGGAGGAACCACGGAGCATGGCAGGGGTCTATGTTGCAAATGGGTATTTTCTCTGGTTGGTCAAGAGCACTGGTAAGGAAGGGTGGCTCTTGGACTGACAGTTTCTGAGAGTGTAGCATTTTGAGTCAGGGGAGTCCAGAGTCAAGAAAGTGAAAGAGCCAAGAGCATTCCCATGGCTGTATGCTTCAGGGAGAAAGAAGTGGAAGGTCCTGTCCACTATGGGCAAGATATGACTGAGGGATGCTTGGGCTTCCTTGGTGTGCAGCCTTGACCTCACACATCTGCTGGCCTTGACCTCACACATCTGCTGGTCCGACATTCTGTCATAGTCTAAATGTGAGTTGTCTCCCATTGGCTTGTGTGTTTGCATCCTTAAAACAATTTCTATTGGACAGTTAGTGTAGTTAGGAATGTTGGTGCTGTGGAAACCACCCCCACCAGACATCCAGTCTTTACTAATTCAGTTCTCAAGTAACTCCTTAGCAATGCCTGCCTATAAAAATGCATCTCTATCTATCCTCCTCTCTTCCCTGCTGTCTCCAGCTGACATAGAGTTATGATGCCTCTCACCATGTGGTCACGGAGACTCCCTCCCCATTCCCTCTGACTTTCATCTGTCTCCTCTGTTCTAACAGTGCTCTCCCACCTTAAGGCTAAACTGTTGCTTCCTGGACTGGAGAAATAGATCTGAGGTTAAGATTCTGCCTTGCGAGCAGTAAAGCACAGAGTTCAGATCCCAGAACCCATTTAAAAACAAGTGGAATCAGTGGTGGTCTGCATTTCTGATCCTAGTGGGAAAAGTCTGGGAGATCCAAGAGTAAAGCTAAAAGGAGGTAGAAGCAATCCAGGATGATTCCTGAAGTCACCCTTGTTTCTTCACAAGGACACACACACACATACACACACTGTGACTACTTCCTTGCCCAGTTACAGGAGTAAATCTAGCATAATTTCTCAGACACCAGTTGGGGTGGAAAGAGGAGCCTTTAATCATACTCAATCTGGAGCTGAGCTCTCTCTCCAAAGAGCTCTAGCAGTCAGTTTAGTTTTCATTTCCATTGTACAGTAAAGGGGGGAGCAAGCCAAGCAGAACTTTCAGAAGCAGCTGCAATGACTACTCTGCAAAAGCCAAGGCAGATTGACCACAGACTGAACAGAACTTCATATGGCTCTTATTGTTTACTAAGTAACTCAAGTGCAGGCTACAGGAGTGGAGCATAACTCTGGGACTCAGGAAATTTTTCTTTCAACCCATGCTTAGCAGTAATTTCCTAACTCATGCTTAACTTTTGCTTGATCTTGTAACCATGTAACAGTTTGTATTTTTCTGTCTCATTCCCCCCAGTATAACACAGTATAATCAGTATAACACATAAGGGCTCTCCTCATTTGAACAGGAGGGAGGGTCTCCACTTGTGCCACCACCTAAAACCCATGATGTGTGGGGCAGTTCCCAGATACTGCCCAGGCACTAACTAGTGAATTCCAAATGTGATCCATGGATTGCATAGCCACTGAGATACGGGAGAGGAAGTAAACAGAATAAAGGGGAAAACGGGTGGGTAAGGATGGGATAAGGGGGGATAAGGGAGATGATGAAATTACATAAATTCATTGTTACTGTAATTAAAAGTAAATATGTGAAAAATGTCTTACTTATTTGAAAATCGAGGGAGAGAGAGAAGGTATAGAAATGCATTCCATCCATGGTACATGAGTGTTGAGAGTAGGGGTCAGAGGACAACTTTCAGAAGTCAGTTTTCTTTCTTCACCATGTGGGCTTCTAGGAACTGAACTCAAGTCACCAGGCCTGGGAACTGAAACCTTTCTTGATGAGCTATCTTTCCAGCCCCCACTACACTATTTGTGGCATGAAGTCAGATAGTGCGTAGGTCCTTGCTAAAAATGGAGATGATTCCCTCAAAGTTCCCATGCAGAATTCCTAGAAGGGGGAAGAATCATTGGAATTATGATGAGCTAGTGTAACGCAATTTGAGCATATACTGGGGTCCTTATGGAAAAGGGAAATTTTGACTCAGACCTGCGTGGAAGAAGATAGTGTGATGAGACACAGGACAGGTACCCAGAGAGAGCCTTCCAGCACAGGTCACAAGAATGAAACAATCTGCTGACACACTGTATCCCAACCTGAGCCTGAAGACACTGTTATGGAGTCTGAGAAACTGGGCACATTTCTAGAGAGGAGACTGGGGAGTATCCTAGGCTACTACTCTTACGATCCACTGGTTGAAGAGCAGGCTTTGGCTTATCAATGGGAATCTCTTTAACAACAGCCACAATTCTGCTATCTGTGTTCTACTTCAATTCTTACCTTTGCCCTCACAAATTTTCACATCAAACTCAGATTTTTTAAGCTTGATTCCTTGTTCCTGTTTGTCATAAATTTGAGTAAGTACACTAAAAATTATCCACACCCCACTGTCAAGATTATATTGTCTTGTAACTTCCTCTGCCAAATATTTTAATTCAACTTCAGACAAGATTTTAGGAAGAGCAAAAATTGAGGCCAACGAAGCAATCATAAGTGGACTTTGCATGCCCTGCACAATGTCCAACACACTATTGACCCCACAAAGTCTAGCATTTGCTAAAAGCACCAAGATCCTTGGAGGCAAGGGATTGACAGCCAAAATAGTGTTCTTATGCTTAAGGGGAACAAAGGAAGGGTTCAGGGAAATGCCGCTGGGTCCTTGTACGTCATCAGAGAAGAGGACCCAGAGGAGAGTTTGGCATGCACATTAAAGGATTCTCCGGGGATTGGGGGAGGGGAGGCACTGGGGGGTGGGGAGGGAGGGGTGAGGGGAGGGTGAACAGAGGGTTCGGGTGGAGGAGGAGGGAGGGAGGGAACCGGTGTACCTATTAAGCTTGTATGAGCAGAGATAATAAAATATGTTTAAATAAATAAATAAATAAATAAAATTGAGGCCAAAATCATGGTCAAAGCATCACTCCACCTGTCCTTAGACCAGTTCTCAAAACAGTCTCCATTGGCCTCTGCAACATCATGAAAAGGGCTTCAACTGTCTGCTTCTCTCTTAGTATTACTATCTTCAAACCTCTAATTAGGGCTGGAGAGGAAGCTCCTCAAGAGTTAAGACTCTGCCATGCAAAACTCTAAGAGTGGTCTTTTAAGTTCTGTCTCCAAGATGCAAAGCCTTTCCTAGTCCCAATTTCAAAGTTTCTCATATTTCTCCCCCCCCCAAAAAAAACAGCTCAAAGGTGCATCAGCCATATCACAGCAATGGCCATACTTCTTGGTACCAAGTTTTTTCAGTTTCGCAGCAACATCTCCCTTAATAGCATGTGGGGAACAATTCACATTCGAACCATGGCATCCTGTGAGGTGGCATCTGTCATCTTTCATTTATACAATGAAAGGACTGTGGCAGGATCATACTTGTGAAAGGCTTCAGGAAAGCCTTATGTGCACCATGTCTCTCAGTCTCTAATGGTCATTAAATAGAATGGGGAAGAAATCTAGGCAGTGCTCCGGGAAGAACCTAAGGATAGTGGTCCTCTCCTGGCTGTGGATGAGAAGCCATTGCCTTTAGCAATGGACACCGCTGGAAAGATAGCATCTAAAAACGGCCCAGGTACACACCTGAGGTACAGAACTGCTACAGAATCTCCATGTAAAATAGGGAAAAAAGGCTACCAAAATAGTTTTGTGGGATATGTGCCTTCTACCAAATCTGGAGACTCAATTTCAATGTCTGGTAGCATAGAGAAAATGGTATGAAACCTTTGGGGGTGAGAACAGGACCAGGCCACAAGGCAATGGGATTTCAACTGTCGGTGAATTTCCCAGTAAAAACTAATAATGCTATTATGAGAAAAAATACTTTCAACTTAGATTTCTAAAAATCAGTATAAACACAGTGAAAATATAAAATAAAAACATTCCAGATTGGCAAATCCTCAAATATATCCTGTATAACCTCCAAAGATGTTTCTCAGTCTCAACACAGGTGTGTCAGAGATACCTGGAAACCACTGGAGCTGTTGTGAGTCATGGTTTGCATGACCCCCATCAGGTGCCTTCAGTTCAGCTTTTCTCAGATTTTGCTGCTCTGTTGAACTACTGAGGAAGCAATAGCTCTGCAGAAAAAGGATCTGAAAGAGGATCTCTGCCCAGTTTCTTCTCCAAATGAAAATTTAGACACAGGTGAACAGTCAAGACAAGACAGGAAGACTCCAAGGTGTCTGCGTTGGACTCTTAATACTCCCATCTGCTCAGCCTCCAAAACTGGTACAGCGCTGCCAGGAACACCCTGTGGATGGAATAGGGCATATGCAGAAAGGAAAATGAATACCGCCTACCTACTTCATGCACACTTAGGCCCCACTCCCCTCAAGGCCTCACCTGGTTCTAGGTTCTGCCCTCCTGGTCTCATGGCCCTGAGACTGTAGCCTCAGCTGTGTCACCAACACCACTGTACTCACCGTCCACAGAGGGCCACCAGGAATGCAGGAGGACTCCTGAGACCCTGAATCAAGTTACCACAAGGGGAACTTCTGCTCAGATGTCCCGCTATGTCCCCCTTTCCAGGCATGCGCACTTCAGGGCACAGTCACTTGATACCAGATGACCTGCATTTGCAGAGGTGTGTGTGTGTGTGTGTGTGTGTGTGTGTGTGTGTGTGTGTGTGTGTGTGTTCTCTGGGACATTGTACATGAGCCCAGTCTGCAGCCGTACACTTGGTTAGATTTTTTGAAAATGTTTCTATTTCTAGTTTACAGGAGTTCTATTGTAAATGGAACTAATCTGAAAGAATTTTAAATGTAAAAATATTAAAGTATGAGCTCGACACCAGACCTTTAGGAGGTCTTCTGTGGAGTCATTAGTTCACCTACTGGCAGACGTTTCAATACTTTAGATACTGGATATGACAGCAGTGAAGCCACAGGATTTTCTTGCAGTATGTTCACTGTAAAGTACATGTTCTTGCTAGAAGAAAGTTCAGTAGTACAAAAGTAAACTGGCTCTGAGGTTGAGTTGATTTGTTCAGCTTGGTTTCTGTTATCACATCCAAAAAAGCTCAACACTGAGGAGTGAGGCACCCAGTAGGTCGACCCTCTTTACCTTACTTTTAAATGTATTACTGTTTCCCACTGTCTGTCTTTGTGAACATGCAGGCAATGTGTGCCTGTGTCCCTTGTGGAGGAGTGGATATGCCACGGAGCAGGCAGAAGTCAGAATTGTATTTTAAGTTCTGTCCTGTCATTTTTTTAAGTGTTTCAAGGATGGAACCTGTGTCTTTAGGTTTAAGGATCAAACTCTATTATCAGTTTTCTCTGGCTATTAACCTCTTTCTATGGCACTAGGAAAATAACATGATCCACCTTCACAGTATATGGTTAGAAATCCTGACCACACATCTGGGCTTGTTCCTCTCCTCCCTCTACTTTCCCAAGAGGTGTAAGAGTGGCTGATCCTCTAACAATGTGCATCCATTAGTACATGAGGAGCTGGTAGTTGTTGCACCAATTTCAGATTGACAATCTTTACTAAAACCCTAAAGGATTATAGCATATCTGGACCTCAGTAATATTCTGGGGCCAGTTCCTTATATTATAGGGTTAGCAACCCCTTTCTGATTGGCCCTGAGGAGTGTTTGCACAAAGGCATTCACATTTGGTCAAAAGTCCACAGCAGTGGAAGTCAGATGGCATGGGAGGAACTATTGTTGTTATTGTGCTGAAAAGATGTGCCATCAAACTGTCCTCCCATAAAAATATTTATGTTTAAAAAGTAGTGCTGCTCCCAACATTGGTCAGAGAAGCTCTTTTTGCTGTGAGCAGTGGTTAATGTTGACACCCATAGGTGGTGAAAGTGACAAGAAAATGTTGCTGTTGAGTCCTTGATCTGAAATGGGACAGCTTCATCCATTGTCCTTCCAAGACTTAGGGAACAAAGCAGAAGAGGGGCCAGATAGGATGCAAGAGGCGAGGGTGGAGATGAGTGTGATGCAGCACTGTCCTTTGGATGTGAAATGGGTATTGCGCTCCTGATCTCACAGCAGCTCTGCCACCTGCACAGAACTGCCTGTGGGCAACCAAGGTGGAGGGGGAGCAGCTTCTGGAGATGCAGCCCTAGCTGAGAAGTTCATTAATGGCAGCTGGGAATAGGAGAGTCCATTTTCTTTGTAGATATGGCCACTGACTGCTTTCCCATGCTCCATGCTTGGTGGGGTTAGGAGGTACTGTGGGAAAAGATGGATTTCCGTTATCAAAATATGTTATATTGTGCATATTATTATAATTACTTTACTTCTGTAAGACAACACTCAGATAGATGCAACTGAAGGGAGAAAGGGAGATTTATTTGGCTTAAGGTGCCAGAGGAGACATAGAGTCCACTGAGCTGGCAATCTCATAGCAGAAGGCATGGGTGGAGGCAGAGGCAGCAAGGCTGGCTAAGGTCCCAGCCATCATCCTGGAGGCAGAGAGAGCAAGAGCACCCAGCAAGAGGAAACCTTCCTGGGTCACCAGAACCTCAAGGTCCCCCCTCTGGATGTCCTTTCCTCCAACAAAGCTCTACCTCCTGAAGGTGTCATGACTTTCCCAAACATTATTAACAGCAGCTAAGGATGAAAACACATGAGCCTGCGGAGCACAACTCACATTCAGGTCATGGCATATGTTGCGTATGTATGAAATTACCAAAGAATAAAAATATACAAAGAGAAGAAACTACCTTAAAGATTCCTGTGAGATACAATGAGAAATCCCAGTAGCAGAAGTTGTCATTGAAGGCAGTAGATGACTCCAGAAAGTCTGCCAGGCCAGAACACAGGAACAAAATGTGTATATCTAAAGAGTAATTAAACAGCCAGCCACCACAGCTTCACACTGCCTGGAGATGGAACAAATAGAAACTGTGAGTCACATGTTTTCCCATCCTTTTCCCCCTAACTCCAAGCTATAAAACCTTGCCCAAAACTCCCACTGGTACATTCCCCCTGAGTAACTCATAGGTCATGTGAGTAGGGGGTGTCCTTCCCTAGAAAAGAAATAAAGGTTTGATCCTTGCTGCTGAGATTGGCCTCTCTCTTATTTTCTGGTTTAGCATTGGCTAATACTTTTTCTGGTTAGCATAATACATACGAGACTTGAAAATCTCACTACGATTAGCTTTGACTTGCATTGAGTTCCATTTTGTCCTCCTAGTGTTCTAGTTTTTAGTTTTCTCAGATAAACTTGTTGTCTATTTCAGCCCATGTACTTTTCTTATGTGTGTATGTGTATAAGTGTGCATATTATGACTGGACTTCCTTTTTCAGACAGGGACTCACTATATAGCCCAGGCTATCCTTGAATGTGATCTTTGTACCTGTGAGTCCTGAGCATTGGAATCCCAGGAGTGTATCACCATGCCAGGCATGATTTTTACTTTAAAGAGAGTTCAGTTTTCATGATTATGCATTATATCATTATGCAGCCATACAAACATTTTTGTTTGTTTACTTTGCTTTTTAAATGTATGTTTGGGACTAGAGAAATGGCTCAGGGGTTAAGCTTCTTGTCTCACTGTAGAAGTTCCTGAGTTCAGATCCCAGAAACCCAAATAAAAATGCCAGGAGAGGGGAAGAGCCTGGAAGAAACCTATCAGACAGGTCTTCAACACAAGGAAGTCCAGAAACTATTTTAGAAACTCTTAACAGCAGTTAAATACTTATGCAGATAATGCCGGAGATCTCTTTCTTTGTGAAGATGATGCTAGAGAGAAATGTGATGTGTGGAGTCAGGCAGCAGTGCTGTTACTTGAAATCAAGAACGCAGCTCTCCTCTCTTTCCAAAACTACAAGGAGAAGGTCCATAGGGCGGTATATATTGTTCCAGTTTATCTGTCAGTGCAGGGTGATATCATAAACCAATGATTAGCAGTGGGTCCAGGAAAAATCAAAGCACTTAGGAGGCACCTATGGACCAGAACCTGTGAGCAATGCTCAGTATGCTAAATGAGACCTACAGCAAAACTATCAGTCATGATTGAGGATGAAAGAAAAATTTTCCAGCACAAAGACAACTTGAAGGCTTACAGGTCTACCAAACTAGGCCTTAAAAATTGCTAGAAAAGATACTCAAACTTGAAAAAAAAAACAAGCATATCCAAGAGGACAGAAGGTAAATATATATGCCACCAAAAACCTAAGGCCAAATGAAAGCCACTAAACACAAAAAGTTTCAGGAATTAAAAGTAATTTCTCCATTATAACTCTAAATGTCAAAGGAATTAACTCACCAATCAAAAGACAGAGATTACAAATTTGGATTAGAAATCACAACCCATCCATCTGAAATATATCTCACCACAAAAGATAGGAACATTCTAAAAGTAAAAGGTTGGTCAAAAATTCTGCAAGTTAATGGAACCAGGAAACAGGCAGGGATAGCTATTATTCTATCTGACAAAGTGGATTTCAAACCAAAAAAAATCATAAAAGACACAGAAGGATGCTACATTTTAGCCACGAGAATTCACCAGGAAGACATCATAATACTGAACATATATGCACCTGAAATGGGCTCCTCCACATTCATTAAACAAACAGTACAACATCAAAAGCAAGAAAACAATTCCAAAATGATAACACTCAGGGATTTCAATACTGCCCTCTCAAGGTGGGATAGATCAACAGGTCAAAAACTTAACTGAGACACATTGGAACTTAATCAAACCTTACTGAAATGGACCTTACAGATCTCTATTGAACTTTCCATCCACACACCAAAGAATACACATTTTTCTCAGCAGCACATGGAACTTTCTCTAAAATAGACCACATATTGGACCACAAAACGAATCTCCACATATACAGGAAGGTTGAAATTTTAGCCTGTTCCCTATAAGACCACCATGGTCTAAAGCTTGACATCCACAACATAACAAATAGCAGAACTGTAAGCTAACTCCTGGAAATTAAACTCTGTGATGCTGAATGAGAATTTGGTTCAGTAAGAAATGACAAAGGAAATTCAAGATTTCCCACAAGTGAACAATAATGAAAATACAACATATCAAAATCTCTGGGACACAATGAAAGAGGTAAATTTATAGCCCTTAATGCCTATATAAAAATTGAAACATCACAAATAAATAAGTTAACAATTCAGCTTAAAGCTTTAGAGACTAGAGCAATCCAATCCCAAAAGCAGTAGACAAGAGGAGATTAGCAAAATCAGGGGAGAAATATCCGAAATTGAGATAAGGAAAACAGTACAGAGAATCAACCAGTCAAAAAGCTGGTTCTTTGGAAAATCAATAAGATTGATACACCTCTAGCTATATTAACCACAAACAAGAGAGAGAAAACCTAAATTAACAAAGTTAGAAATGAAAATGGAGTTATCACTACTGATACCCAAGAAATTCAGAAAATTATAAGGTCATATTTCAAAAACTTATACTCTGTGAAATTTGATATCACAAAAGAAACGGATGAATTCCTAAGTAAGCATAACTTACCTAAATTGAATCAGGAAGTTTTGAATTATTTAAATAGTCCTACAACATATGAAGAAATTGATGAAGTAATCTCAAATTTTCCAACCAAAAAATGGTCTGGACCAGATGGATTCAGCACAGAATTCTCCAAGACATTTAAGAAACAACTAACACCAATATTCCTTAAACTGTTCCATCAAATTGCAAAAGAAGGAACACTGCCAAATTCTTCCTAAGAAGCTAATATCATACGAATCCCAAAATCTAATAAAGATACACTTAAAAAAGAAAACTTTAGGCCAATCTCCTTGATGAACACAGATGCAAAGATTCACAACATAATCTTAGCAAATACAATTCAAAAACATGTCAAAAAGATCATTCACTGTGATCAAGTAGCTTTATCGCAGGCACACAAGGTTGGTTCAACATACGCAAATTGATAAATGTAATTCACCATATAAACCAGTCCAAAGTCCAAGACCCCATGATACTCTGATAGATGCAGAAAAAGCCTTTGACAAGATCCAAAACCTTAGAGACAGTTGAAATGAAAGGAACCTTTATCAACATAATAAAAGTCAACAGCAAGAATTATACTCAATAGGGAAAAACTTGAAGCATTCCTGCTTTGATAAGGAACTAGACAAGGCTGTCCACTCTCACCATTTCCATTCAATATTGTACTTAAGTCTTCACTGGAGCCATAAGATAAGAGAGAGAGATAAAAGGGATTCAAATTGGCAAGGAAGAAGTCAAGTTATCTCTATTTGCAGATGACATGATCCTATACTTGAGTGATCTTAAAACCCAAACCAGGAAATTCCTGAAAGTAATATCCAAGTTCAACAGAGTGACGGGTTATAAAAAATGTGCAAAAATCAGTAGCCTTCCTATATACCATGGATGAAAAAAGTGAAAAATCCCTAAGAGAAACAACCCCATTTATTATAGCCCTTAAAAAAATGAAATACCTTGGTATGAATCTAACCAAGGAAGTGAGAGACCTTTATAATGATAACTTTAAAACCCTAAAGAAAGAAATTACAGAAGACAACAGAAGGTGGAAAGACCTCCCATCCCTCCTGGATCACCAGAACCAACATCATAAAAATGACCATCCAACCAAAAGCAATATACAGATTCAATACTATATCAATCAAAATCCCCAAGGAATTCTTTAAAGAAATTGACCAAGCAATCACAAAATTCATATAAAGGCACAAAAGACCCAGGATAGCAAAAAAAAAATCCCGAGTAACAAAAACACCCTGGAGTTATCACCCTAACAAACCCTAATCTGTACTGCAAATCCATAGTAATAAAAACAGCTTGGTACTGGCTCAAAAATAGATATGAAGATCAATGGATAAGGGTTGAAGACCCAAGATATAAGCCAACACAATTACAGCCATTTGATCTTTGATAAAGGGGCCCCAAAACTCCAATGGAAAAAGAACAACATCTTTAACAAATGGTGCTGGCAAAACTGGTGTCCCCCTTTCCCCACTCAGGCTGCCCAGGATGCGCGCAGTCCAGCTGGGATGTACCGCAACCCAGGTAAGCTCTGCCCTCCCCACACCCACAGAAACCCAGGCAGCCTAAGAGACCCAGCTCCTCCCACCAGCCAGCCAGAGCCGGAGCTGCGCCAGGCCGGGGAGGAACCCTACCGGGCCACGCTCCAGCTCCCCAGGTTAAATAGCGCCCCTCTGCCGCCGCATCCTCCCTTTCCCCACTCCGCCACCCCAGTCCAGCCGGGACTCAATGTGACCTAGATAAGCTCCGCCCCCGCCAAACCCCAAAACCCCAGGCCAAATAATTCAGTTTAGTGAAATTGAAGGATCTTAAGAGTTAAAACGACAATGCCAAAGTCAAAGTGCAAATCCATGAGAAGCAACACTCAAGTAAACAAATTTCCCACTGAAGGAATTAATCCCATAATGTTAGACTCCAACCAGAACAAACACACGGAAAATGGCCAAGAAAGCCTGACCCAGGATAACGACTTTCAAAATATGATCATTACCATGTTCAATATTATGAAAGAGGAAATCCGGGAGGAATTACATAATCGAATGAATCGCTTTGAAGAGGAACACAACAGACACTTGGAGGAGTTGAGAAAAACAGTGCAAGAAACAAAAACTTGCATAGAGCAGTTAAAACAGACTCAAGCAGAGTTTAAAACTGAGCTACAAGACAAGTTATCTTCAACCCAGAACTCCACAGAGAGTCTTATCAACAGAACTAACGAAGCAGAAAACAGAATTTCAGACCTTGAAGATAAAGTGGGAGTACTAACCAGCTCAATGGAAGAGGTTGTTAAAGCCAAAAAGATACTTGAGAGAAATATCCAAGAGATATGGGACACCCTGAAGAAGCCTAACATGCGTATTCATGGAATACCGGAGCAAGAATCTCAAAATACCACCCCTGAGGAAATTTTTCAAACGATCATCAAGGAAAACTTTCCTCATCTAAAAAAAGAGAGGCCCATCCATATACAAGAGGCATTAGGCACCCCAAACAGATACGACCAAAACAGAAGCACCCCACGGCAAATAATAGTTAAAACACTCCACATTCAAGATAAAGAACTGGTGTTGAGAGCTTCAAGGGAGAAAAAACAAGTCACTTTTAAAGGTAAACCTATTAAAATAACAAATGACTTCTCAGTCCAAACAGTAAAAGCAAGAAGAGCTTGGAGAGACATATTTCAAGTATTGAATGAGCAAAAATGTCAACCTAGGCTGATTTACCCTGCAAAACTATCAGTCATGATCGAGAGAGAAAGAAATACCTTCCAGCACAAAGACAACTTGAAGGGATACATGTCCACCAAACCAGGCCTTCAAAAAATGCTAGAAATGATACTCAAGCGTGAAGAAAAAAACAGGCATATCCAGGAGAGCAGAAGGCAAGTATAACACCATTAAAAGCGAAGCAATATACTTATAAAAAGTACTAAACATAATAAATGTCTGGAATCAAAAATAGTTTCACCATTATAACACTAAATGTTAATGGAATTAACTCACTGATCAAGAGACACAGATTACAAACTTGGATTAAAAATCACAATCCATCAATCTGCTGCCTGCAGGAATCCCATCTCACCACAAAAGATAGGCACGCTCTAAAAATAAAAGACTGGTCAACAATTCTACAAGCTAATGGAAGCAGAAAACAGGCAGGGGTAGCCATTATGCTATCAGACAAAGTGGACTTCAAACCAAAGAAAATTATAAGAGACACGGATGGATACTACATTTTAGTCACAGGTACAATTCACCAGGAAGACTTCACAATACTGAACATATATGCACCCAATACGGGGCCCTCGACATTCATTAAGAAGACCCTACAGTGTCTAAAGCAGAAATCAACCCCCAAACGATAATCCTTGGGGACTTCAACACCGCCCTCTCAACATGGGATAGATCAACAGGTCAAAAGCTTAACAGAGACATTTTAGAACTTAATCGAACCCTGAAAGAAATGGACCTTACAGATCTCTATCGAACTTTTCACCCACGTACCAAAGAATACACATTTTTCTCAGCAGCACACGGAACTTTCTCCAAAATAGATCACATATTGGGCCACAAAATGAATCTACACATATACAAAAAAGTTGAAATTCTAACCTGTGCCCTATCAAACCACCACGGCCTAAAGCTGGACATCCACAACACATCAAACAAGAGAAAATACACTAACTCCTGGAAACTTAACAATATGATGCTGAATGAGAACTGGATTCAGGAAGAAATTAAAAAGGAAATTCAAGATTTCCTGAAAGTGAATGATAACGAAAATACAACTTACCAAAAACTCTGGGACACAATGAAAGCTGTTCTAAGAGGTAAGTTCATAGCTCTTAATGCCTACATCAAAAAAATGGAAACATCTGAAATAAACAACTTAACAATGCAGCTTAAAGCTTTAGAGAAACTAGAGCAATCTGATCCCAAAAGTAGTAGAAGAGAGGAGATTAGCAAAATAAGGGGAGAAATATCTGAAATCGAGATTAAGAAAACGATAGAAAAAATCAACCAGTCAAAAAGCTGGTTCTTTGAAAAAATCAATAAGATTGATACACCCCTAGCTAAATTAACCAAAAGCAAGAGAGAGAAAACCTAAATTAACAAAATTAGAAATGAACATGGAGTTATCACTACTGATACCCAAGAAATCCAGAGAATTATAACATCATATTTCAAAAAGCTGTACTCTGTGAAGTTTGACAACACAAAAGAGATGGATGAATTTCTAAGTAAACACAACTTACCTAAATTGAATCAGGAAGTTGTGAATTATTTAAATAGTCCTATAACATATAAGGAAATTGAGGAAGTAATCTTGAATCTTCCCACCAAAAAATGTCCTGGACCAGATGGATTCAGCACAGAGTTCTACCAGACATTTAAGGAGTTAATAACACCAATACTCCTTAAACTGTTCCATCAAATAGCAAAGGAAGGAACACTACCAAATTCCTTCTATGAAGCTAATATCGTTTTAATCCCAAAACCTAATAAAGACTCACTTAAAAAAGAAAACTATAGGCTGAACTCTCTGATGAACACAGACTCAAAGATTCTCAACAAAGTCTTAGCAAATCGGATTCAAAAACATATTAAAAAGATTATTCATGGGGACCAAGTAGGCTTTATCCCCAGCACACAAGGTTGGTTCAACATATGCAAATCAATAAATGTAATTCATCATGTAAACTAGTCCAAAGTCCAAGACCACATGATACTCTCGATAGATGCAGAAAAAGCTTTTGACAAGATCCAACAGCCTTTTATGATCAAAACGCTAGAGACAGTAAGAATGCAAGGAACCTTTATCAATATAATAAAAGCTGTATACAACAAGCACACAGCAAGGATTATGCTCAATGGGGAACAATTGGAAGCATTCCCACTTCGATCAGGAACTAGACAAGGCTGTCCACTCTCACCACTTCTTTTCAATATTGTACTTGAAGTCTTAGCTGAAGCCATAAGACAAGAAAGGGACGTAAGAGAGATTCAAATCGGCAAGGAAGAAGTCAAGCTATCTCTATTTGCAGATGACATGATCTTATACCTGAGTGATCCCAAAACCTCCACCAGGAAGCTCCTGGAACTAATTGAGAAGTTCAGCAGGGTGGCAGGATACAAAATAAATGTGAAAAAATCAGAGGTCTTCCTATATGCCCAGAATGAAAGAAGTGAAAAAGCCTTGAAAGAAACAATCCCATTTACTATAGCTCCTAAAAAAATGAAATACCTTGGTATAAACCTAACCAAGGAGGTAAAAGACCTTTACAATGAAAACTTTAAAACCCTAAACAAAGAAATTGCAGAAGACACCAGAAGGTGGAAAGACCTCCCATGTTCCTGGATTGGCAGAATCAACATCGTAAAAATGACCATCCTACCAAAGGCAATATACAAATTCAATGCTATACCAATTAAAATCCCAAAGCAATTCTTTAAAGAAGTTGACCAAACAATCTCAAAGTTCATATGGAGGCACAAAAGACCCAGGATAGCAAAGATAATCCTGATTAACAAAAACTCTGCTGGAGGTATTACCATACCGAACCTTATCTATATTACAAATCCATAGTTATAAAAACAGCCTGGGATGAAATTAAAATGTCTAACAAATATCTGAAAAAATGCTCCACTTCCTTTGCCATCAGGGAAATGCAAATCAAAACTTCCCTGAGATATCATCTCACCCCGGTCAGGATGGCAAAAATCCACAATACAAACAAAGACAAATGCTGGAGAGGATGTGGAGAGAGGGGAACTCTCCTACATTGTTGGTGGGAATGCAGGCTCATACAGCCACTCTGGCGAACCGTCTAGAGATTCTTAAAGAACTTAAAGATTGAAATGCCATATGACCCTGCTATCCCACTTTTGGGAATTACCCCCCATGCAGCAGAGGTTCGCCTCGATAGCACAAGCTCGACCATGTTCATAGCAGCACTGTTTACAATAGCAAAGTCATGGAATCAACCTAAATGTCCAACAGTTGACGAGTGGATAAGGAAACAGTGGTACATCTATACAATGGAGTACTACTCAGCCATCAAAAATGATGAATTACTGGAATTTGCTGGGAAATGGATGTCATTAGAAAGAATTATATTAAGTGAAGTATCCCAAACCCAGAAAATTAAGCGCCGTATGTACTCCTTAATAGGTGGCTCCTAGTACCAAACTCACCCAGCCCACATTGAGACACTCAAAAGTAAACCTATGTAACACAATAATTGCAAGGATTATGAACAAGAGAGATGGGGTAGGAGGGCCACACCAGAAACAAGGAGAGAGGGGACCATGTTACAGCAGAGAAAATAGGCCTCCATCAAGGTCTGCAAGTAAGTAATGAGAAACCTGGTTAAGTTCACGACGTTCTTTTCCTGATCTCACCAGAAGGGGAGGGCATATAGTCTAGCAGATAAAAAGTAATCATTTGCAAATGGGTGATGGACCCCTCCCTCAGTGAGGTTTCCTACTCTTATTACATCTACCCTTTATTATACCCTGCTATTATAACAAGACTCCAGTTTAACAGCTTTTTGTCTCTGGCCAGGGGGTGACATACAGTGCCCAGCAGAATGGAGTGAAGGGCATTGCAGGAGCAGCAAAACTGCAAAAGAAAATCAACAAACCACAATCCAGAACTTCAGAGACTCTATGTCAATCACATAGAACTAGGCCAGCCTAATCTCTCCCCATCCTGGAGCTCAGGGACATTTGCGGAAGAGGGGGCAGTAAGATTGTAAGAGCAAAAGGATGGGAGGAGCAACGATTTGCAAGGTTCTCAACAATAGTTGGGGCCAAAGCAATCATAATGGGACTTTGCATGCCCTGCACAATGTCCAGTGTACTGTTGCCCTCATAAAGTCTAGCATCTGTTAAGGGCACCGAGACCCCTGGAGGCAAGGGATTGAAGCCATAGTAGTGATCCTATGCTTAAGGGGAACAAGAGAAAGGGCTTATGGAAATGCCACTGGGTCTTTATATGTCATCGGAGAGGAGGACCCAGTGGAGAGTTAGGCGTACACAATAAAGGACTCTGGGAATTTGGGGGGAGGCACTGGGGGATGGGGAGGAAGAGGAGGGGGAGGAGGGGGTTCGGGGGGAGAAGGAGGGAGGGAGGGAACTGGTAAAAAAATTTTTAAATGTATAATTAAATTTTTAATAAAAACAAAAACAGCTTGGTACTGGCTTCAAAATAGACGCAGAGATCAATGGATAAGGATTGAAGACCCAGATATAAGCCCACAAAATTACAGCCATTTGGTCTTTGACAAAGGGGCCCAAAAAATCCAATGGAAAAAGAACAGCATCTTCAACAAATGGTGCTGGCAAAACTGGATCTCCACATGCAGAAGATTAAAGCTGGACCCATACTTGTCACCATGTACAAGACTTAATTCCAAATGGATCAAGGACCTTGATATCAGGCCAGAGACTATAAGAACCATAGTTGAAAGGATAGGGAACTCCCTCGAGCTGATTGGGCTAGGCCAACAGTTCCTAAACAGACATCCAATGGCACAGTCACTGCTACCAACTCTCAACAGTTGGGATCTTGTGAAATTAAAGAGCTTCTGTTCAGATAAAGAGATTGTAACACGAGCTCAAAGGCAACCAACAGAATGGGAGAAAATCTTCACTAACTACATATCTGATAGAGCTCTACTGTCCAGAGTGCACAAAGAACTTCGAAAACTAAACACCAAGGAAACCAATGACCCAATTAAAAAATGGGCCCTGGAACTTAAAAGAAATTTTACCAGGGATGAAATTAAAATGTCTAACAAATATCTTAAAAAATGCTCTACTTCTTTAGCCATCAGGGAAATGCAAATCAAAACTTCCCTGAGATATCATCTCACCCCGGTCAGGATGGCAAAAAATCCACAACACAAACACAACAAATGCTGGAGAGGATGTGGAGAGAGGGGGAACTCTCCTACATTGCTGGTGGGAGTGCAGGATCAGTACAGCCACGCTGGCGAGCCATCTGGAGATTCTTAAAGAAATTAAAGATTGAAATGCCATATAGACCCTGCGATTCCACTTTTGGGAATAATCCCCCATAGAGCAAAAAATTCAACCTCGATAGCACAAGCACGACCATGTTCATAGCAGCACTGTTTACAATAGCAAAGACATGAATCAACCCAAATGTCCAACAGTTGACGAGTGGATAAGGAAACTGTGGTACATCTATACAATAGAGTACTACTCAGCCATCAAAAATGATGAATTACTGGAATTTGCCGCAAAATGGATGTCATTAGAAGCATTATATTAAATGAAGTATCCTAGACCCAGAAAATTAAGCACCGTATGTACTCCCTAAATAGGTGGCTCCTAATACCAAACCCACCCAGCCCACCTTGAGACACTCATAGGTATATCTATGTATTACCTGCAGTAATTGCAAGGATTATGAACGGAGGGATGGGGTTGGAGGGCCACACCATAAACAAGGAGAGAAGTGACCAGGTTACAGTAGAGAAAATAGGCCTCCATCAAGGACTGCAAGAAAGTAATGTGACACCTAGTTAAGTTCACAGACATTCGTTCCTGATCATTTACAAACTAGGGGGTATGAACTCACCAGAAGGGGAGGGCATATAGTACGGCAGATTAAAAAGTACCATTTTACAAATGGGTGATTGACCCCTCCCATTGCAAAATGCCATATGACCCTGCAATTCCACTTTTGGGTATAAGTATTACATCTACCCTTGAATGTGCTCTTATAACAAGACTCCAGTTTAACAGCTTCTGGCTCTAGCCAGGAGTGACATACAGTGCCATCACGATGGAGTGAAGGGCATTGCAGGAGCAACAAACTGCAAAAGAAAAATCAACAAACCACTATCCAGAACTTCAGAGACTCTATATCAACCACCTAGAACTAGGGCCAAACTAATCTCTCCCCATCCTGAAGCTCAGGACATTTGGCGGAAGAGGGGGCGGTAAGAGTGTAAGAGCAAAAGGATGGGAGGAGCAATGATTTGCAAGATACTCCACACAAGTTAGGGCCGAAGCAATCATAATGGGCACTGCATGCCCGGCGCAATGTCCAACACACTACTGACCTCACAAAGTCTAGCTCTGCCAAAGTCACCAAGATCCTTGGAGACAAGGGATTGACAGCCACAGTAGTGTTCCTATGCTTAAGGGGAAACACAGAAAAGGGTTCAGGGAAATGCCACTGTGTCCTTGTACGTCATCGGAGGGGAGGGCCAGAGGAGAGTCAGGCATGCACAAGAAAGGACTCTGGGATTGGGGCGGAAGGCACAGGGGGATGGGGAAGGAGGGGTGAGGGGAGGGAGAGCAGGGGGTTCGGGGGGAGGAGGAGGGAGGGAACTGGTGTACCTATTAAGTTTGTATGAGCTGAAATAATAATAAAATGTATAAAAAAAAAGAAAATACACTAACTCCTGGAACTTAACACTATGATGCTGAATGAGAATTGGATTCAGGAAGAAATTACAAAGGAAATTCAAAATTTCCTGAAAGTGAACGATAATGAAAATACAACTTACCAAAATTTTGGGACACAATGAAAGCTGTTCTAAGAGGTAAGTTCATAGCTCTTAATGCCTACATCAAAAAATGGAAATGTCAGAAATAAATAAATTAACAATGCATCTAAAAGCTTTAGAGACACTAGAGCAATCTGATCCCAAAAGCAGTAGAAGGAAGGAGTCAGCAAAATAAGGGGAGAAATATCTTCTCAGCAGCACATGCAACTTTCTCCAAAAGACCACATTTGGGCCATACAGGAATGTTGAAATTATAGCCTGTACCCTATCAGACCACCATGGTCTAAAGTTTGACATCCACAACACAACAAACAGCAGAAAATATACTAACTCCTGGAAACTAAACACTGTGATACAAATGAGAATTGGATTCAGGAAGAAATTATAAAAGAAATTCAAGAATTCCTGGAAGTGAATGATAATGAAAACACAACT
This sequence comes from Typhlomys cinereus, assembly GCA_023101885.1. Taxonomy (NCBI): domain Eukaryota; kingdom Metazoa; phylum Chordata; class Mammalia; order Rodentia; family Platacanthomyidae; genus Typhlomys; species Typhlomys cinereus. The sequence continues at coordinate 1,268,483 of JALPQD010000539.1, read as the reverse complement.
TATCGAAATCTTTGGGACACAATGAAAGCTGTCTTAAGAGATAAGTTCATAGCTCTTAATGCCTACATCAAAAAAATGGAAACATCACAAATAAATAACAATGCAGCTTAAAGCTTTAGAGAAACTAGAGCAATCCGATCCCAAAAGCAGTAGAAGAGAGGAGATTAGCAAAATCAGGGGAGAAATATCCAAAATTGAGATAAGGAAAATGATACAGAAAATCAACCAGCTGGTTCTTCGAAAAAAATCAATAAGATTGATACCCCCTACCTAAATTAACCAAAGCAAGAGAGAGAGAACCCAAATTAACAAAATTAGAAATGAAAATGGAGTTATCACTACTGATACCCAAGAAATCCAGAGAATTATAACATCATATTATAAAAACTTATACTCTGTGAAATTTGATAACACAAAAGAGATTGATGAATTCCCAAGTAAGCACAACTTACCTAAATTGAATCAGGAAGTTGTGAATTATTTAAATAGTCCTATAACATATGAGGAAATCGAGGAAGTAATCTCGAATCCTCTCACCAAAAAATGTTCTGGACCAGATTGATTCAGCAGAGTTCTACCAGACGTTTAAGGAACAAATAACACCAATACTCCTTAAATTGTTCCATCAAATAGCAAAGGAAGGAACAATACCAAATTCCTTCTATGAAGCTAATATCGTCTTAATCCCAAAACCTAATAAAGATACACTTAAAAAAGAAAACTGTAGGCCAATCACTCTGATGAACACAGATGCAAAGATTCTCAACAAAGTCTTGGCAAATCAGTTTCAAACACATATCAAAAAGATCATTCATGGGGATCAAGTAGGCTTTATCCCAGGCATACAAGGTTGGTTCAACACATGCAAATCAATAAACGTAATTCACCATATAAACCAGTCCAACATTCAAGATCATACGATACTCTCGATAGATGCAGAAAAAGTTTTTGACAAGATCCAACAGCCTTTTGTGATCAAAATTCTAGAGACAGTTGGAATGGAAGGAACCTTTATCAATATAATAAAAGCTGTATACAACAAGCCAAAAGCAAGGATTATATTCAATGGGGAAAAATTTGAAGCATTCCCAGTTTGATAAGGAACTAGACAAGGCTATCTACTCTCACCACTTCTATTCAATAATGTACTTGAAGTCTTAGCTGAAGCCATAAGACAAGACAGGGAGATAAAATGGATTCAAATCGCTAAGGAAGAAGTGAAGTTATCTCTATTTGCAGATGACATGATCATATACCTGATCCAAAAAACTCCACCAGTAAACTCCTGGAACTAATACAGAAGTTCAGCAGGGTGGCAGGATACAAGATAAGTGTATAAAAATCAGTGGCCTTCCTATATGCCCAGAATGAAAGAAATGAAAAAGCCCTGAGAGAAACAATCCCATTTACTATAGCCCCTAAAAAATGAAATGCCTTGGGATAAACCTAACCAAAGAAGTAAGAGAACTCTATAAGGAAAAGTTTAAAACCCTAAAGAAAATTGCAGAAGACAGCCAAGGTGGAAAGACCTCCCATGTTCCTGGATTGGCAGAATCAACATCATAAAAATGACATCCTACCTACCAAAAGTAATATACAGATTCAATGCTATAACCAATCAAATCCCAAAGCAATTCTTAAATAAGTTGACCAACAATCTCAAAGTTCATATGGAGGACAAAAGACCCAGGATAGCAAAGACAATCCTGAGTAACAAAAACACGGCTGGAGGTATCACCATACCAAACTAGTCTATCTAACTACAAATCCATTATAAAACAGACTGGTACTGGCTCCAAAATAGACACACAGACAATGGACAAGGGTTGAAGACCCAGATATAAGCCCACAAATTACAGCCATTTGATCTTTAACAAAGGGGCCCAAAGAATCCAATGGAAAAAGAGCAGCATCTTCAACAAATGGTGCTGGCAAAACTGGATCTCCACATGCAGAAGATTAAAACTGGACCCGTACTTCTCACCATATACAAGACTTAATTCCAAATGGATCAAGGACCTCAATATAAGACCAGAGACTATAAAAACCATAGTTGAAAGGGTCGGGAACTCCCTCGAACTGATTGGACTAGGCCAACAGTTCCTAAACAGACATCCAATGCCCAGTCACTACAACCAACACTCAACAGATGGGATCTTATGAAATTAAAGAGCTTCTGTTTAGATAAAGAGATTGTAACACGAGCTCAAAGGCAACCCACAGAATGGGAGAAAATCTTCACTAACCACATATCTGATAGAACTCTATTATCCAGCATGCACAAAGAACTTAGAAAACTAAACACCAAGGAAACTAACGGCCCAATAAAAAATGGGCCTTGGAACTTAAAAGAAACTTTACCAGGGAAGAAATTGAAATGTCCAACAAATACCTTAAAAAATGCTCCGCATCCTTAGCCACCAGGGAAATACAAATCAAAACCTCCCTGAGATATCATCTCACCCTGGTCATGATGGCAAAAATCCACAGTACAAACAGCACCAAATGTTGGAGAGGGTGTGGTGAGAAAGGAACTCTCCTGCATTGCTGGTGGGAATGCAGGCTTATACAACCACTCTGGCAAGCAGTCTGGCAATTCTTTAAAAAGTTAAAGATTGAAATGCCATATGACCCTGCTATTCCACTTTTGGGAATAACCCCCCAACAGCAAAAATTCACCGCAATGGCACAAGCATGACCATGTTCATACACATTGTTTACAATGCAAAGTCATGGAATCAACCAAATGCCCAACAGTTGACTAGTGGATAAGGGAAATGTGGTACATTTATACAATGAAATACTACTCAGCCATCAAAAAGATGAATTAATGAAATTGCTGGGAAATTGATGGAATTAGAAAAATTATATTGAGTGAGAGATCCCAGACACGAAAATTAAGTGCCATGTAGCCCTAATCAGTGGATTCTAGTACCAAACCACTTTTTACACACTCAAAGATAAATCTCAAATACTACAGTAATTGCAAAGATTATAAACAGAGACAAGGGGAAGGAGGGCCCCACCAAAACAAAGAGAGAAGGGATCATGCTACAGCAAGAGAAATGACCACATACAAGTAAGGCAAGTAAGTAGTGAGACATCTGGTTAAGCTCACATACTTTCCTTCCTGGTCACTTGCAACTGATGGGAGTTGATCTCACCAGACAGGAAGGGCATACAGCCTGGCGGATATATGGTAACCACCCTGCAAATGGGAGACTGACCGGGGGTTGGGGGGTCACCGTGGTCTCCTACTCTTATTCTACCTTTGAATCTACTCTTATAGTAAGACTCTATTTTTTTATAATACATTTTTATTATTATTTCAGCTCATACAAACTTAATAGGTACACCAGTTCCCTCCCTCCCTCCTCCTCCCCCCGAACCCCCTGCTCCCTCCCCTCACCCCTCCTCTCCCCATCCCCCTGTGCCTTCCGCCCCAATTCCCAGAGTCCTTTCTTGTGCATGCCTGACTCTCCACTGTGCTTCCTCTCCGATGACGTACAAGGACCCAGTGGCATTTCCCTGAACCCTTTCCTGTGTTCCCCTTAAGCATAGGAACAACTACGGTGGCTGTCAATCCCTTGCCCTCCAGATCTTGGTGCCTTTAGCAGATGCTAGACTTTGTGAGGTCATAGTGTGTTGGACATTGCGCAGGGCAGGCAAAGTCCTATGTGATTGCTTCGGCCAACTATGGAGAATCTTGCAAAGTCGTTGCTCCTCCCATCCTTTGCTCTTACACTCTTACCGCCCCCCGTCCGCAAATGTCCCTGAGCTTCAGATGGGAGAGATTAGTCTGGCCTAGTCTAGTGGTTGATATAGAAAGACTCTATTTTAACAAGCCTTTTACTCGGGCTAGGAGGAGACACCAATACCATCAGGATGGAGCCAAGGGCAGTACAGGAACAGCCAAAACTGTACAAAAAACCACAAACCATAATCAGAACATTAGAGACCCTACATTATCACCTGGAGCCAGGCAGCCTACTCATCCCCCATCCAAAACTCAGGGAAATTTGTGGAAAGGGGGCGTAAGATTGTAAAAGCCTAAAGATGGGAGGAGCAACGATATTCAAGATACGCCAACAAGTTAGGGCCAAAGTAATCACATAAGACTCTGCAGTGACCTGCGCAATGATAGACTAGCATTGATTCCCTCCCCCAAGTTTTAGCATGGATCACAGGCATAAGTCCGTAGAGTCAAGGTTGTAACAGCCACAATAATGTTTCCATACTAAAGGGTGAACACAAAAAAAGAGTTCTAGCAATGCTACTGAGTCCTTTACACCCCGTCAAAGAGGAGGACCCAGAGGGAAGTTGAACATGCACACTAAAGGCTGCTCCAGGGATGGGGGGAAGGGGACACTGGGAATAAGGGGGGGGAGGAGGTTGAAAAGGGAAGAGGGAGCAAGGATCCAGGAGGTGATGGAGTGAAGTTGTTCGTGGTACCTATTAATTTTTGTATGAGTGATATTTTTAGAGATCCTAAAAAGAAAAGACTCAAGGGCTGATTGGGCTATATAACTACTATCACCAAATCCAAACACCTTCCCTCCTCGAGCCTCATAAACCATTGTTGGACTTTTAGTTTGTGTATTTGAAGCATTGGGAAGCCACCAGGTGATTTGTGGACAGTATTTGTTCTGTTTATATGCATGTGTCATGTTTTGGAGTGGTTACTCTCTGGTGAAAGGAGAGTGGATCATAAGGAGAATGGCCGAGAGGTACTCTAATAACTGCAGTGACTCTTGTCTTCTCTAGTAATACATATGTCACTTTATCTAGAAACATGGCTACCTTGAACAAAAAATATTTCCCTGCTGTCTTTGTAGCTAAGGAGGACTTTGTAACTAAACTCTGACCAATGGAAATGAGCATACATGATATGAACAATTTCCAGATAATTTCCACAAAGGGTAGAAGGTGTGGTAATTGGCTACTGGTGTCAACTTGATAGTTTTAGGCCCATTTGTAAAGAGTTAATAGTTAAGTCCTAAACAAGCCTGTAGGAGATTGACTAATTGATGGGGAGACACCCAGCCCATGATGGTGGGAATAGTCCCTCGGCAAATGAATAGGTTGGAGGGAACTGGTTGAAAAAGTTGGCATCCTTTGGTATTCTTGGCCAGACATGTTAGACTGGTAAGTCTCAGCAGTCTTATGAATATCGTGTGGCCAGTTCCTCTGGCGCCTAGTATTAGTGTGAACTCTCCTGTAAGAGTAAACTGGGGCTGGAGAGATAGCTTCGGGAGTAAGACTATGTGCCTTAGAAGCAAAAAGTTCCTGATTCGATCCCTGTCCCATGTAAAACGCCAGCAGAAACAGCGCCCGTGCTTCCAGGCCCTGGTGGTAGCCTGGAATCCAGAGTGAACAAGGAGGTAGAACGTAATATTCAGGATATTCCCAAGTCACCCTTGGTCCTCACACGGACGCCAGTGCCCTCTCACACACACACACACCACACACCACATCACACAACACACACACACAACACAAGAGAAATTAAATATTTTGTGAAAAAGTAAAAACTGGAACCAGACGCGATGCAAACCAGAAAATAAAAGCCATTGTTCCTGGCAAAGCAGGTTGTTTTTCATTAAGATATATGGACAACCCATACAGAGGTAATGTGGTAGGCTAAAACAACCTATATCCCCCTGCCTTTTCCCTCTTTATCATCTAGAATATTTGACACATAATTGACACAAATTTATGATAAAAAAATTTTTAGTAATTTTTACACTCAACAAAAACTTTAGTGCATAATCTACACAATTATATTATCCTGGGTCGCTGTCACTAGTGCAATACTCTGAGCAATACGAAGACCTTGTAACTCTGTACCTTTTTGATTAGTACTAATGAGGCACAAAAGTAAACCAAATAACACCATATGTAGCGCGTCTCTCCGGAAACAACAAGTAAGATTCACATATCAGAGCCAAAATTAGAACGTCAGGACTGGCAAAGCTCTGTCACTCCTCATGAGGTTTGTCGAACCTAAAGTCTCAGATCATCATGACACCAACCTTGTATCTCAAACCAAGTTTGTGTCATATATACATCGTCCACATTTACAGAGACTCAACCTCCAAGCTGTCTCACATACACGCACATTCACTAGCAAGAACCTTTCTCTCATATACAAATAAGTAAATATTTTAGAATTAAATAGAAAAGTGAAGAATAATAAACAACGTGACACTAATTTGTGTTTCGAGAAGCTTTATCTTTGTCGAATGAATTTTCAAGCAATAAAATTCAGTTTGTAAAAATATTTTCTCTGAGAGAGAGAGAGAAAGAGAGAGAGAGAGAGAGAGAGAGAAACCACACACATGTATCATGTGGGCTTCCAGGTATTGAACTCAGGCTTAGAGCAGGTATCTTACCCACTGAGCTATCTCACTGGCTCAAAATTCAAATTTTGTTGCTCAGTTAAAATACTGATTTTTAAATTTTTTATTTATGTGTGTTTGTGTGTGGGTGTGTATTTGTTTTTTTTTTTGTGTGTGTGATGTGGAGATGAGAGAGAGAAGAGAGAGAGAGAAGAGAGAGACGAGAGAGACAAGAACTAGCAGAGACGGCGTGGCACTGTGTGGTTCCTGTGGGGGACCAAGGGTGACTTCGGGATCATCCTGGACTGCTTCTCTACCCTCCTCGCTTCAAATCTGGAATTTTTCCAGGCTCTGCCCCCCATGGCCTGAAGTGCAGGCTGCCACTTTTTCCACCTGGCATTATTATGTGGGACCTGAGATCTGAAATCAGGACCTTCTGTTTGCAAGACAGAGTCTTCACCCCAGAGCCACCTCTCCAGTCCTAAAATACAGATTTTAAAGATAAGTACTTTTATTCAGGTCCCAAATAGTAAGGGCAAGTAGTCAAAATTATCAACATGGAAAGCTTAGAGCTACTATATACTAGTGATTCTTGAACTTGGCTAATAAGTGATATTTCCAGGAAAATTTTGAATTGCCCTAAAATCATTCCTAAAAATCTGATAAAGGTGAAAATTAGACATTAGTATAACTACAAGTTCTTAGGATGGTTGTTGTCATAGTTAGGCACAAGGTGTCAACTTGACAGTTAGGTTTTTTGAGCTCTGGGGCACATTTGTGGAGAACGTAGTAGCTGAGTTAAGCCCAGAGCAACACCTGCATGAGTATCTAGCCGATGGGAAGGCCCAGCCCATGGTGGGGTGGACTAGGTCCCTGAACAGATGAATAAAATACAGTTGAGGAAGTTGGCATCCTTGTGTACACTTGGCCAGACATGCTGGTCTGAATTGTCCCTCTCTCAGCCATTTACATGGAAATGTTGTGGCCAGTTCCCTGAGCTTGGTGTTGGTGCATGCTCTCCTGTCAAGCTGGGCTATAGTCTGTAATCGGACTATCAGTAAGAAAGTAAACCCCTTGTTCCCTTAAGTTGTTTGATGGTCATTTATCAGCAATCATGCAACTGTTGTGAACTGCAACAGTTATAATCTGCAGAAAACTTTGAAATCGTTGATATATACTATTTCAAACATTAGTTAGTTCAAACTTTATATAATTCTTTGAACTTGACCCCTAATTAGGTGTTATACTTTCATGCACTCTCAATTCAGCCTTACCATGAATTGTACAAAAAAATAGAAATTGGTAATTTTTAAGTAACCTTCATTTTCACAGTTATACAATGTTAAATCTAGTAAAGTTCTTACAGATAAATTCTAGTTCAACTTACTTTATTGTACAAATGAACATTTTTTAAAAAAGCACAGAGAATTATTTATTTGAAGAAGAACATGACTCTACTTGCAGAGTTGACGTCTGGCAAAATGTTTAGCTTGTTAAATACTTCATAAATGTTCAGGATATTATGCTAAGTACAAATAAACACAATTTCACAATTTTTTTTCTTTCGAAACAGGGTTTCATGTATCCCAGACTAGCATCAGACTTGCCATGTAATCGAGAATGACTACAAACTTCTCTCCACCTCCTGAATGTTTGTATTTATAGGTATGCACTCGAAATACAAGTCTGATGAATTTGATGTCCACATTCACATTAGGGTGAATTCAGAGAACTGACTGGGCAAAGAAGTCTTCTGCCTCCACATGCGTGCCATAACTTGCTCATATCTATACTATAACACATACACACATCATCATCATCATCATCATCATCATAGTAATAATAAATAAATAAATAAATAAATAAATAAAGGGCTAGTTAAAGCCTTTGTCATGCAAGCAAAAGGACCTGGGTTCAAATCCCAGATCCTGTGTAAAAGTGGTAAGTGGAAATGGCAGGTGCTTGCAATTTCAGCTCTGGAAGGCAGAGTCTGGGAAATCACAGAGCAAAGCAATTAGGAGGTAGAGCAATCCAGAGTGAGTGCTGTTGTCACCCTTGAGCTTCCACAAACACACATTCAAGTGCCCTCTTGTACACACACCCGCATACACATGTACATGCATGAAGAACTAAAATAAAATACCAATTTTATATTAATGTTATTTTAAGGCAAATAATGATGTGATTTGTCCCAGAAAAACAGGGGAGATTGAAACAACACTTGTATTAACAAATATTTGATTACAATAGTTTTGTTTTTAGATTTATTTAGTTTCTCTATGCTCTAATCTATCTTAAAACTATTTTACAAGTTTTTTTCGTTCAGGAATTTATTATATTATTTATTATATTATTATATTATTATTACAATTTGCGGGTGTGTGTGTGTGTGTAGTGGTGGTGTGTGTGTGTGTGGTGTAGAACCCACGGGCGAAATTCGGGAACACCATGGACGGCCTCCACCACCTCCTGTGTACTCTGCCCTAGGATTCACAGGCCCGCCCTACCAGAACGTAAAGGCAGGCCCGCTCCTGCTTCTGCCTGGCGTCTATATGTGGGGTCTAGGATCCAAACTCAGGACCTTCCGCCTGCAAGGCAGAGACTTAACCCCTGAGCCACCTCTCCAGCCCCTCTTTCAGGAAAATTTAGTAAATAGAAAATTATAAATAAGCTTCTAGAACTTCCTTAGGTGGTATGTTGAATTTATCACAGATGACTGTCCATCAACAATCACCAAGCTAATCTTGAACAATAAAACTTATAAAAATAATAAAAATTTTTCAATATGATAACTTCCAGTCTTTAACACCTCAAAATGTTAGCGTTAATAGCAACATCATTAACAATTTGTGCTTATTTTTCAAAAGATCATAATGCAGACCTTGGAATTTTTATAGGCCTATTTAATTGTTAATTACTATGTGTACAACGCTAGTATCTCAGACTCACAAGAAAAGGCAAATAGGAGGAGCAACTTCACGGCTCATCTCCAGCAATGATGATCCCAGACTCCATACTTTGGAATTTGGGAAACTACTGTGTCTCTCTTCCTTTTGACCTGGTGGCTTTCTGCTTCTTCCAACAGGCTAATACCTGTTTGTTAACTCTTGGCCCAGTGAGACAACTGCTGATATCTCTTTGTCTTTTGTCTTTGTCTCTAGTCCTTCAGCAGTCTTTAGCACACATTATAATCTCCCCATCCCAGCAAGTCATCAAGGCTAGTTAGCCTTCTAGCAATACCTGTCCAACTGAGAACAGTTTAGCTCTGATTTAAGACATTGCTTAAAACAAAGAAGTCTGAGAAATAGTTGTCTATGTATTTGTAAATGCTAAATTTTAAAACTCTAAACTTTATAAATTAAACCTTGGGTCATCTTTATATAAGATTATAAAATGTGTGTGGGGAAGGAGATAATGGAAAATAGCTGCCCATTGATATCAATGAGCAAATATTTGTTTGCTACCATGAGCAAGGTTCTGTATTTTAAGAGATCACTAACCACTGAAATATGTTTATTTCTTGATGAATAAACAAAGTAACAGAGGATCTCCCCTGGGAAACGTGCTTAGAAAAAATTTCACAAAGAATTTCTAGAAAATAAAGGTAGCAAAAATCCTTTCCACTATTGCCATGGCAATAAGAATCTTAACTTACTCCCAACTCAACTAGTAGATAGCACGTTTCAAAAGGGCTTGGAAAACCAGTTTTGTGTTTTAAATATTCTGAGAGAGGTGACTTCCAACCCCGTCACGTGGGATTCCCAAGAGTCCAGTTCCTCATTCCAATCCACTCCATGTTTGTGAAAGTGCATTAGGTGGAACAGTAAGAAAAAAAATCTTTCACACACTGCGGACAATCAGTAAGTTCCGATATGTATATGTAAATAAAGTTGCGGGTGTACTTAATCAAATAAGATAGGTGGTTAAGGTTGGTGTGTGTATGTGTGTGTGTGTGTGTGTGTGTGTGTGTGTGTGTGTACAGTTGGAAGAGGGACGGGCAGAAGGGAATGTAGATAAGTGAAAAATAGCCTACGTACTCAGAGCTTACGTTACTGAAGGTGAGATCAGTTACCTGCCTGCAACTGAAATTTCAAACTTCTGTTTAGGAGGGACGCAAGTGGACAATGGTGAGTGATACTTGGAAATATCAGCAGGTATTTTAAGTTTTACAATCAAATGAATGAGCAATGAACCAGAAGAACAAATACAGCTTTTTTCAGCTCCTTGGAATTTTTACCATTTTAACTAGAAGTGCGACATCTTTTTCCAATGAATGCCTTTGTGACCGTGACTTACTACAATGAAACCAGCAACCAGACGACCACAGATGCCACGTGTGAGTGTGGTGTATATGGATTAGCCTCACCCATGGCTAATGCTATGGGAGTTGTGGGCATCCCGAAGAACAACAACTACCAAGCTTGTGACCTCAACACTGACTTTACTAATACGAAGAAGCCCTGGATCGCGCTGATAGAAAGAGGTAACTGCACATTTTCTGAAAAAATTCAAGCAGCAGGTAGAAGAAATGCCGATGCTGTTGTGATTTATAATGCTCCAGAGACTGGCAACCAGACGATACAGATGGCAAATTTTGGTAAGTAACAATTGGTTCCCTAAGAGAATTTGTGTTTTTCCTTAGCTTAAAAATTATATTCCCATCTAGAATTACTATAGGGTTTGGCCAAGAAGTTGTATTTTGTTTTTACTTTGAATTTCCTTGTCAAGGAATTATTTTATTGTTATTCAATGCGTGTGGTTTGTTGCAAGGACAATAGCAATTTGTGAAGTGACTCCAACATTCAGCTTTTCATCACTTGATGGGTTTCCTCAGCATTCATTGTAATTGCTTCTTAATAAGCTGTGTCTTTGCCTAAAACATTAAAAATAACATTTTGGTTTCATATACCTAAAATGTTCAGTTTGGTTCATTTACTGCTACAAAATAGATTGTATATATTAGAATACCTAAAGTAAAAAAAATGATTCATTAACGAAATTCAACATCAGTATTATTGCAGCTTATAAAATGCCACAGAAATGAAAATTTGACTCTACTATGTGCATACAAGATTTGAGTCTATTTAAGGAATTAATACATGCAAAACTACTCTAAGGATGACTATCCATTAAAATGTACATAGCAAAAATAAGGTGCCACTGTAATTCATGTCAAAAACTATAGTGTTTTCCTAGAAATGTTTACTAATGACTTCTTGGGCAAACCCAATAATATAATTCATTAACTTCATACAGGAATTTACTCCTAATAATCATGCTTTTATTGCATTTGCTTTGGGAAAAAATGCTGCTTTCAAAGTAAGTGTTTCTTAAGTCCATGAAAAAACAAAACTTCTACCCCAAGTTTACTTTGCTGAGGGCAAGGGTAGGAATGCAATGTTTTTTTTTTCTTCCCCAGACCGAATAGAATATTTTGGTGTTATCATGGCCATATTTTTTCCTACAAGAAAATTAATATGAATTTATTTGAACGGAGCAGACCTCTTAATTGCGAAAATGAGAAAATCAAACCCGTATTAAGAATGTGAAGTGTGCAAATCACTCCAAATTACACACCTGAAGGATGGTAGCTTATTACTATAGTTTGAAAAATAAGCTGCCTCTATCTCTGGCTGTCAAAAATAAACATTTGAGGAAGTCTTTCACCAGTTTGAAATTGTAAGCATACCAAAATTTGCCTTGCTACTTTTCGTGATGTATCTTGAGCATTCCTAAGGGTCAGGCAGACCTATTATTTTTTAAGCTAGCATCATTTTCTCAGCACTCAATGACTACTCCATATTTTTATCATTCAATGTTTTTAATTTGTTGCCAGTACAATAGCAATTCATGGAGTAATTCCAACATACAGTTTTCATTACTCGATTGGTTTCCTCAGCATTTATTGTATAATTTGTTTTTAAAGAGGCTGTGTCTTTGCCTAAAAGATTAAAAATAGCATTTTGGTTTCATTACAGCTAAACGTTCAGTTGGTTCATTTTCTTCTGCAAAATAGATTGTATACATTAAAGTACCTGACTTTCACAAGTCACATTATTTTTATAGAAAATCTTGCAGCTTCCTGCAGAAAATTGCAGATTAATACTATTCTAAGAAAGCTACTTCCCCTATTCTTAAACTTACAGACTTTAAATGCTTTAATATAAACAGTATCAAACAAGATAATAGTCCCGGTCTCAAAAGTTGCTTTGCGGTGTGCAGTAGAGCCAATATCTAGTCAAATGTAATTGCGCCATGTGTGAATTTAAAAATTGTTTTAAAGGTCACTCTAAATCTCTCCAAAAGGTATGTAGGCCACTCTGAAGAGGGTTTTCAAAGGCAGGTGGTTAGACTTACACGACCAACATTTTTGAAAGTTAGAATATTGCTTCTGTTTTGTAGGCAAGCACATCGATTGTAGAACTATGACGCACACCTCAAATCCAAACTACTTAGGAGACTGGAGAAGAGGGTGATGAATTTGAGACCAGTGTAGGCAATGCAAAGAGATCATCATCATCGAAAAATTTTTTAAAAAGTAAACAAATTGAAAAAGATAGAATAAACACTAGGTGTGGTGGTACATGGTTGGAAAAGTACAAAGTGCAAAGCCAGCCAGGGCTACATAGTGACATCGTATCTGGTAAAAGGAAAGAGAGGAGTACAGAGAAAGGGGAGACGATTGGAGAAGAGGGGAGGAGAAAAGAAAGAGAAGGAAGGAGGGAGAGAAAGGACAAGACGGAGGAGAGAGACAGAAGAATAACAAAAAAATTAGTGTGACTAGGCAAGGGCGGAGAAAGGTTTACTAAACTATGGTGAGATACGTTTTATATATGTACATATGTATATATGGTTAGTAAGAAGTGCTGGTGTTCTATTTATTGCACATTAAGGTAACTATAGATAACAAGATTCTGTGTGTTGTTTCAAAAGCAAAAAAAAAAAAAAAAGAAGAAGAAGAAGAAGAATTCGTTGGCTTTACCATTGAGAAATAACTGAGGAGGTTGAGATTTATCCATGATTACATGATGTGTCCATGTATCAAAACATCCCACAGCAAGGCATACCATCAATATGTATGATTTTTCATGCTTTTATGTATTTGTTTAAATCGTTAAATTAAAAACCGACATAATGACTGTAATTTCATAATGACTGTAATTTCTGATATTTATTTATTTTTATTCTGAAATAATTAAGTATCAACATATCTTTCCATTTATCAACTTCATGGGTCATGGTCAACATAGAACAGAGAAAGGAAATCATTTGGCCTTAGTTTTTCTCATTCATGGAAGAAGCATAGAATGTACCTTCTGCCTCCACAGTGTGTGGGGTCTGTGACATGGATGTTCTTCAGTGACTTGGAATAAGTGCTGCTCAGCTGGAGTAAGTTCACAGTGCTTGGCACCTTTGGGGATAAGGTGTAATAGAATGGCTATGCGCTCTGTTTTTCTTATCTTTTCCTCTTCAGTCCCAGACGCGAAATGGGATTCAGGGAAGTGCAGACTGGCATGGCAGCCTCCCATTAAATATTCTATATTGATAGCACAGCGTCGATGCCAAGCTTTTTGTTCTAGCACCTTTATTTCATTTAATGAAAATTGGACTTTAACAGTGAACAGTCTCAGCTGCAAAGGATTATGAACTGCAACCTCAGTTTTGCTGCCTTTATTGGCCCAAGTAGTCGGGTTTGGGGCTTCTTGGAAATGCTTCCTACATAAAAGTTATTCTGTGATGCAGTTGATAAATGCAACGAAGTATATGTGCATACAAAAATCTCCTAGGTAATGTAAGGAAAACTGCTTATGCTTGCTGTTTTTTTTTTTCACTAGTGTTTTATTGTGCTTTGTTTTGACACATGATGGGGGTAAGCATTCATTCTCCACAGAAGCCCATGGTTCATCTTTTTCATTCACACCCCTGAGTTGTTATAGATCAAACAGCACAAATCAGGTCTAATTGATTATCCATCCCCTCCCCCCCGTCCTCCTCCCTCTTCCCCTCCCCCTCCCACTCCCTCTGCCTCTTCCCCCTCCCCTAGGCTTCACTAGCCCTTCCTATTACCTATTGCCTTTCTGTTAATATCAATGCCTGCCCTCCAGCCAAAGGTTGCTCTAGTTGTAGTTTAGAAAGTTGGATTTATGGGCTGGAGAGGTGGCTCAGGGGTTAAGCCTCGCCTGCAGGGCGGAAGGTATCCGTTCGGATCCCAGACCCACGTATAGACGCCCAGTGCAGAGGCAGGCTGCCTGCACTTCTGGCTGTAGGGCAGAGCCTGTGAACCCCTGGGGAGAAGAGAGATGGAGGAGTCCATGGTGGTTTCGCGAATTCGTCCGTGGTTCGACACAATACACGACAGCAACGCACAACAAACAGAGACACACACACACACCGGGCACATACACATGCGAATCCACAGTTGAATAAATAATAATAATAAAAAAATTAAAAAAAAAGAAAGTTGGATTTATTATTTGTTGGAGCAAAGAACAAATGTACACTGTTGGAAACTATGGGACATCTCAGTAAGAACCACCTTGTTTCAGGTGATTTGGGGGGAGGCTTATAATCATTTTGTTTGGCTTGAAATTAAGAAGTTTCCCAGGATGTGGGACTTTCAATTCTAAAACCAGGAAATCCCTGGAGAAATCCATGCATGTTAACTACCTGCCCTGACTTCATTCTGGATTTGTTTGCTATCAACAAGTTGGGAAAATTCTGTGATTGTTTCAAAATAAATGCTTTACCATAATTGACAAAGCCTAACTAAAGTTCCAAGCAACAATTGGCAAAGTAGCAATAGCCATGCATATGAGCCAGATAAAGGAGTAGATGATCGTTTCTGGCGGTTTTGATGCTGTTTATACTTCAATGCATTCAGACATAATCGCAATTTTTTTGTCTTGATCTATAAGGGTCACAGTATGACCCTGTCTATTGCTGATATTCTCTGAAATGATTTATAAAATACCGAAGGAAAACCTGTAGTGCCGGAGCACTTCCTGTATATCAGGGGCCCTTGTATTTTTCCAAGTGACAAAACACCATGCCCTGCTTACTGGAGTTCTTATACATTTCTGTAGTGACCTATCTCCCCCTCCCAAAATGGCCCAAAAATCCTGAAAGATTTTTCTTCACCTCCAGCTCCTTATGATTCTATGATATAGGAACTGAATGGCCTGACACTTGTACCCATACTATTTCCAATCTCTGACCTAGCACTATTCTTTTTCTGATGCAGATAGCTTTAGTCAGAGAAGAGGTCTCCCACTGTTGAAGACTAGAATTAATACATAGTCCCTTCCTTAGAGGTAAACTCTGAATGCAATCTTCCTTCAAGCTAGCCGTTTATTTTGACTTGACATTTTGATGGGAGTTGAAACTGAAATATGCTTAACTAGTCCTTGAGTACAAATACATTTCTTAAGGATGTTTGCCAAATGCTCCTGAGACAGTCACCCAAATCTATCCCAGAAAAAGCCAAGGCTCCTGAAGTATTGAAGCAGAAAATTTAGGACATTTAAGTACCGACGTGCTGAACGGACAGTATTTTTTTTCCAGAATTAAAGCAGATTTTATTAGAGAACAGAAAGAACAGAACTCACAGACATGGAGTCCATGAAGGGCAAGGGAACCCCCAAACAGTATTTTTTGAAGTTAAATATGCTATTTATGGACAAATATGCCCCAGGAAATGTTTATATTTGAATGTAATTCGTGTCAGTGAAGTCAATCGCTTGAGAAGGATAAAGGACTATTTACTGTTTACTTTTCTTACTATGTCTAGACAAGGGGAAGAGATTCCAAGTATTTCAGAATCCCTGTTAATCACCAATCCTACAGCAAACAAGTTTGTGGAAAAGAAGTATTTAATGAGTAGCAAAGTCACCCACTTTATAAAAATGTTTTTTCTATTCGTAGAAATGAAACAAGAACTAAAACCACACAAGATAGGTGAAAGGAGAGAAAAATCAACTCTCCAATAAGACTTCATTCTACATGTTCATCAGCTTTCCTCCATGGGAACCTCAGATCTGGGGGGCTCTATACATCATCCAGTATCATTCTCTCTCTCAGACCTTCACAGTAGATTTCTAACGATAGCCCTGTGTCTTTGCTGCCTTCCTGAATCCATTCTATAGGCAAAGTCTTGTTTGTTTGTTTTGGTTTTTGAAATTGGATCTCATATATCCTAAGCTGGTCTTAGAACTCTATGTAGCCAAGAATGACCTTGAACTCATGGCCCTCCTGTTTCCCCTTTTAGAATGCTGGAATTCCAGGCCTGGTACACCAACCCAGTTTTATGGTGGTAGGGATGGAACCCAGTGCTTTGGGCATACTAGGCAAGCATTCTACCAACTAAGGTACATCTTCAGCCCTCCATAGAGGTTTTTGAGAAGAGATAAATATCTGCTGGTTTAACATCTTAATTTGACTTTCCATAACATTCAGGATAGATTGAAACATTTTTGTCCATGCCCTTATTTATCCATGAATCAGCTGACTCCCGCCTACCACTCCAATGTTGTCTCCTCACACTGTTCCCTTTTCTACTCACTGAGCTCTGGTTGTTCTCACTTCCCCAGCTCCTCTGAATTCATCCCTGCCCTAAAGCCTGAGATAACTCTTGACCTTCCTTGACACTTGTGCTTTTCATTGCTGCATCCAGAACAGCATGAAGCCCTTCCAACTCCATCTCCAACTGTTCCTTGCTGCCCTCCTGCTTGTCCACCTCTGCCTCTTCCATCCAAGCCCAGGCGAGCATCATTTCTCACTTGGATCACTATAACAAACTTTGAATTAGTCTATCTACTTTTCTCACCCTTTCCAGAGCCTGTCTTCTACATGACAACTGGGGTGGTCCTGTAACAAATGTACTTCAGGCCCAGAGCTCAGGCCTATGGGGTACAATAAGGTCTTACATGTCCTTCTTGTCCATGTGACCAAGTTTCACCTACTTTGGTATGTGTTCTCTCTCTCTCTCTCTCTCCTTTCTGTTTCTCTCTCCCTATGTAAAGGTCAAAGATCAAAAATCAATTTCGGTTTCTCCGTATATTGCTCTCCATCTAATATTTTTTTTTTCCACAGCACCTTCCATTTTATTGTTTTATTTACAAACAGGGTGAAATCACTGAGCAAATCAGGGGGTGGTAGTCAGGGCGCCACCCACAAGTGAGTGGTTCTTGGGGTGGGTCTCCACCATGAAGGCCGCCCTCTTCTATCTGTTCCTTCCTGCCCCTTGAATTCCTCAGGGCAGCCGCACCGGCTGAGCCGAGCCCTTTATGAGGGCAGATGGATCCCTGGGGAAACAAGTGGTTACG
>JALPQD010000539.1:1092013-1250799 GCA_023101885.1 Typhlomys cinereus | reverse complement strand
TTTGTTAATTTGGTTTCTCTCCTTGCTTTTGGTTATTTAGGTAGGGGGTATCAATTTATTGATTTTTTCAAAAAACCAGCTTTTTGACTGGTTGATTTTTCTGTATCATTCCTTATCTCAATGAGAATAATGTGTATTCTTTAGTTCTGCACTTGAGTCTTATCAGTCCATACTACTAATTTTTCTGCAGCTCATTTTATCTGGGAAAAAAAAAGACTTTCTTCGTATCCTGGTCCTTTGTCAAAATACTCTCACTGTGGATATACTCATTGGAAGATGTTTGCCTAACATGAAAAAGGCCCAAGGTTCAATCCTCAGCAAAATACAATGTGCATGCATACACAAACACACACACACACACACACACACACACACACACACACACACACACACACACACAACTGTACACTCACACATACATATGATCATATGCTTTCTTTTCCTATGACACTCTAATTTCCATGGCAGTCAGAGCTATGGTTGATTTTACTTACAATGTACTGTGTTGCTACTACAAATAAAGTGCTTGGCACTGAGTGAACACCTAAATATTTGGATATCTAACACAGTAATTCAGGTCATTTATGAGTCTCTGGATTTGGAGATTATCTAACACAAAACATTGATTCTATAATATTACTATTATCATTTTACATTGTGCAGGAATTAGACTGTAAGAAAACAGGGTCTAGAGCTTACAATTTTATTGCCCTCACTTTTTTTTTTATCTTTCTTCCCAGGAAATGCCAGAATTAGTTTTTCTGTCTTTCCTTTTTTAATATATTTTTTATTATTATTTCCACTCATACAAACTTAATAGGGAAGCCAGTTCCCTCCCTCCCTCCCTCCTCCTCCACCTGAACCCCCTGCTCCCCCTCCCTCTTTCCCCATCCCCCAGTGTCTCCCCCCAATTCCCAGAGAGTCCTTTATTGTGCATGCCTAACTATCCTCTGGGCCCTCCTCTCCGATGACGTACAAGGACCCTGTGGCATTTCCCTGAACCCTTTCTCATCTTCCCTTTAAGCATAGGAACACTACTGTGGCTGTCAATCCCTTGCTTCCAAGGATCTTGGTGCCTTTAGCAGATGCTAGACTTTGTGAGGTCAATAGTGTGTTGGACGTTGTGCTGGGCATGCAAAATCCAATTATGATTGCTTCGGCCCTAACTTGTGTGGAGTATCTTGCAAATCCTTGCTCCTCCCATACTTTTGCTCTTACACTCTTACTGCCCCTTCTTCCACAAATGTCCCTGAGGTTCAGGATGGGGAGAGATTAGTCTGGCCTAGTTCTGGGTGGTTGATATAGAGTCTCTGAAGTTCTGGATTGTGGTTTGTTGATTTTTTTTTGCAGTTTTGCTGCTCCTGCAATGCCCTTCACTCCATCCTGCTGGGCACTGTATGTCACCCCCTGGCCAGAGACAAAAAGCTGTTAAACTGGAGTCTTATTATAAGAGCACATTCAAGGGTAGATGTAATAAAATTAGGAAACCTCAGTGAGGGAGGGATCAATCACCCATTTGCAAAATGGTTACTTTTTATCTGCCAGATTATATGCCCTCCCCTTCTGGTGAGATCATACCCACTCAGTTGTACATGATCAGGAACGAACGACTGTGAACTTAACCAAGTGTCACATTACTTACTTGCATTCCTTGATGGAGGCCTATTTTATCTGCTGTAACATGGTCACTTCTCTCCTTGTTTCTGGTGTGGCCCTCCAACCCCATCCCTCCTGTTCATAATCCTTGTAATTACTGCAGGTATTACATAGATTTATGTTGTGTGTCTCAAGGTGGGCTAGGTGGGTTTGGTACTAGGAGCCACCTATTAGGGAGTACATACGGCGCTTAATTTTCTGGGTCTGGGATACTTCACTTAATATAATTGTTTCGAAGGACATCCATTTCCTGGCAAATTCCAGTAATTCATCATTTTTGATGGCTGAGTAGTACTCCATTGTATAGATGTACCACAGTTTCCTTATCCACTCGTCAACTGTTGGACATTTGGGTTGATTCCATGACTTTGCTATTGTAAACAGTGCTGCTATGAACATGGTCGTGCTTGTGCTATCAAGGTGAACCTCTGCTGTATGGGGGTTATTCCCAAAAGTGGAATAGCAGGGTCATATGGCATTTCAATCTTTAATTTCTTTAAGAATCTCCAGACGGCTCGCCAGAGTGGCTGTATGAGCCTGCATTCCCACCAGCAATGTAGGAGAGTTCCCCTCTCTCCACATCCTCTCCAGCATTTGTTGTTGTTTGTATTGTGGATTTTTTGCCATCCTGACTGGGGTGAGATGATATCTCAGGGAAGTTTTGATTTGCATTTCCCTGATGGCTAAGGAAGTGGTGCATTTTTTAAGATATTTGTTAGACATTTTAATTTCATCCCTAGTAAAGTTTCTTTCAAGTTCCAGGGCCCATTTTTTAATTGGGCCATTGGTTTCCTTGGTGTTAAGTTTTCTAAGTTCTTTGTGCACTCTGGACAGCAGAGTTCTATCAGATGTGTGGTTAGTGAAGATTTTCTCCCATTCTGTGGGTTGCCTTTGAGCTCCTGTTACAATCTCTTTATCTGAACAGAAGCTCTTTAATTTCACAAGATCCCAAGTGTTGAGAGTTGGTAGCAGTGACTGTGCCATTGATGTCTGTTTAGGAACTGTTGGCCTAGCCCAATCAGCTCGAGGGAGTTCCCTATCCTTTCAACTATGGTTTTTATAGTCTCTGGCCTTATATCAAGGTCCTTGATCCATTTGGAATTAAGTCTTGTACATGGTGACAAGTACGGGTCCAGCTTTAATCTTCTGCATGTGGAGATCCAGTTTTGCCAGCACCATTTGTTGAAGATGCTGCTCTTTTTCCATTGGATTTTTTTGGGCCCCTTTGTCAAAGACCAAATGGCTATAATTTTGTGGGCTTATATCTAGGTCTTCAATCCTTATCCATTGATCTGTGTGTCTATTTTAGAGCCAGTACCAGGCTGTCTTTATAACTATGGATTTGTAGTATAGACTTAGATTTGGTATGGTAATACCTCCAGCAGTGTTTTTGTTACTCAGGATTGTCTTTGCTATCCTGGGTCTTTTGTACCTCCATATGAAGTTTGAGATTGTTTGGTCAACTTCTTTGAAGAATTGCTTTGGGATTTTGATTGGTATAGCATTGAATCTGTATATTGCCTTTGGTAGGATGGTCATTTTTACAATGTTGATTCTGCCAATCCAGGAAAAAGGGAGGTCTTTCCACCTTCTGGTGTCTTCTGCTATTTCTTTCTTTAGGGTTTTAAAGTTTTCATTGTAAAGGTCTTTTACCTCCTTGGTTAAGTTTATACCAAGGTATTTCATTTTTTTAGGGGCTATAGTAAATGGGATTGTTTCTCTCAAGGCTTTTTCACTTCTTTCATTTTGGGCATAGGAAGGCCTCTGATTTTTGCACATTTATTTTGTATCCTGCCACCCTGCTGAACTTCTCAATTAGTTCCAGGAGCTTCCTGGTGGAGTTTCTGGGATCACTCAGGTATAAGATCATGTCATCTGCAAATAGGGATAGTTTGACTTCTTCCTTGCCGATTTGAATCCCTCTTATGTCCCTTTCTTGTCTTATGGCTTCAGCTAAGACTTCAAGTACAATATTGAATAGAAGTGATGAGAGTGGACAGCCTTGTCTAGTTCCTGATCAAAGTGGGAATGCTTCCAATTGTTCCCCATTGAGCATAATCCTTGCTGTGGGCTTGTTGTATACAGCTTTTATTATATTGATAAATGTTCCTTCCATTCGTACTGTCTCCAGCGTTTTGATCATAAAAGGTTGTTGGGTCTTGTCCAAAGCTTTTTCTGCATCTATTGAGAGTATCATGTGGTCTTGGACTTTGGACTGGCCTACATGATGAAATACATTTATTGATTTGCGTATGTTGATCCAACCTTGTGTGCCAGGGATGAAGCCTACTTGGTCCCCATGAATGATCTTTTTAATATGTTTTTGAATCCGATTTTCTAAGACTTTGTTGAGAATCTTTGCATCTGTGTTCATCAGAGAGATCGGCCTATAGTTTTCTTTTTTAAGTGAGTCTTTATAAGGTTTAGGTATTAAGACGATATTAGCTTCATAGAAGGAATTAGGTAGTGTTCCTTCCTTTGCTATTTGATGGAACAGTTTAAGGAGTATTGGTGTTATTAACTCCTTAAATGTCTGGTAGAACTCTGTGCTGAATTCCTCTGGTCCAGGACATTTTTGATGGGAAGATTCGAGATTACTTCCCCAATTTCCTTATACGTTATAGGACTATTTAAATAATTCACAACTTCCTGATTCAATTTAGGTAAGTTGTGTTTACTTAGAAATTCATCCATTCCCTTTGTGTTGTCAAACTTCACAGAGTATAATTTTTGGAAATATGATGTTATAATTCTCTGGATTTCTTGGGTATCAGTAGTGATAACTCCATGTTCATTTCTGATTTTGTTAATTTGGGTTTTCTCTCTCCTGCTTTTGGTTAATTTAGCTAGGGGTGTATCAATCTTATTGATTTTTCAAAGAACCAGCTTTTTGACTGGTTTTATTTTTTCTATCGTTTTCTTAATCTCGATTTTAGATATTTCTCCCCTTATTTTGCTGATCTCCTCTCTTCTACTACTTTTGGGATCAGATTGCTCTAGTTTCTCTAAAGCTTTAAGCTGCATTGTTAAGTTGTTTATTTCTGATGTTTCCATTTTTTTTTCTTTTGTAGGCATTAAGGGGTATGAACTTACCTCTTAGGACAGCTTTCATTGTGTCCCAGAGATTTTGATAAGTTGTATTTTCATTATCATTCGCTTTCAGGAACTCTTGAATTTCCTTTTTAATTTCTTCTTGAATCCAGTTCTCATTCAGCATCATATTGTTAAGTTTCCAGGAGTTAGTGTATTTTCTCTTGTTTGTTGTGTTGCGGATGTCCAGCTTCAGGCCGTGTTGGTCTGATAGGGCACAGGTTAGAATTTCAACTTTTTTTTTATATGTGTGCATTCGTTTTGTGGCCCAATATGTGATCTATTTTGGAGAAAGTTCCGTGTGCTGCTGAGAAAATGTGTTTTCTTCGGTGCGTGAAAATTTTGATAGAGATCTGTAAGGTCCATTCTTTAAGTGTTTGATTAAGTTCCAAAATATCTCTGTTAAGCTTTTGACCTGTTGATCTATCCCATGTGCCCCGTGATGCTGCGGCATCTGTCCAGATTCTCATCACTCAGCCCCAACAGAATTCAGCACGGCTGCTCCCGATACAAGCCTCTCACAAGAGCAAGTACCACACAAAACATAGTTACCCCAAATAAAAGTCAAGCATGCAGGCAAAGAAAAATGACTAGCATCCAAATGTAGCATCCAAGAGATTGTTACTAACCTGGAACACTGAACTGTACCACCCCACCCCACACCTGTGCTAACCTAGTTTAACTTTTTTGCAAATCCCTAACAGAATCTGCCACCCTTGCCACTCTGCAAAAACACTGTTGCATTAGATTTCTCTTCTTGAGGTAAGTCAAAGTCTTGAAACACAACAGACTTAAGTATTGTCTGCACAATCGCAGATGGGAAGTTATTGAGGTAATACCTCTTGATTTCTCAAACAATTCAAACTTTTTTCTTTCAGACCCTACATTGAACAATCTAAGAACCAAAAAAAGAAATGAAGGCACACAAAAGTAAAACACCTTCAAAACAAAAGTATGTATCTGTGTCATCAAACAGCCTATCCTTCGCTAAGACCAAGAACAACTTACACGTTTATCAAATCATTTTACGAAGAATTAGCAAGACGGATGCTGAGATGAGGGAACGTGAGTTCAAGGCCAGCCTGGATTACATGGTGAGAATAAAAGACAGACCTCAGCAACGTTGTAAGTGGGAACCCAACAGTGGTGTCGACTCCTCTCCAGGAGAGTTCTTCCACCGTGCCATGTCCACAAAGGATGTCTGGCAGGACAGTGCAAGGCTGCCTCCCAGGCCAGACTGCTCTCAGGTCTGCTTCAGAGGCACCGGGATGTTGGCAGACGCCTGCTCGAGGAAGGCCAAGGAGCCCTGAGGCATGTCGGCTGGCTTTTTGTGCTGCGTGTTGATGTCTTCCAGCACTTGCTGCCAATGTCTCAGCTTAGTCAAATGCTTCTGGACAAGGGCGTCTTTCCGTTGCAGCTCACTCCTTAGTTCTGACACGTCCTCTTTGATAACTTGCTCTAGTTTCTGGACAGGCAAATGCAACCGTTTTTTTTTTTTTTTATTTCAGCTCATACAAACTTATTAGGTACACCAGTTCCCTCCCTCCCTCCTCCTCCCCCCGTACCCCCTGCTCCCCCTCCCCACCCCTCTCCCTCCCCATCCCCCAGTGCCTCCCACCCCAATTCCCAGAGAGTCCTTTCTTGTGCATGTCTGATTTTCCTCTGGGCCCTCCTCTCCGATGACGTACAAGGACCCAGTGGCCTTTCCCGAACCCTTTCCCGTGTTCCCCTTAGGTATAGGAACACTGCTGTGGCTGCCAATCCTTTGCCTCCAAGGATCTTGGTGCCTTTAGCAGATGCTAGACTTTGTGAGGTCAACAGTGTGTTGGACAATGCGCAGGGCATGCAAAGTCCAATTATGATTGCTTCAGCCCTAACTAGTATAGAGTATCTTACATATCATTGCTCCTCCCATCCTTATGCTCTTACACTCTTACCGCCCCCTCTTCCGCAAATTTCCCTGAGCTTCAAGATGGGGAGAGACTAAGCTGGCCTAGTTCTAGGTGGTTGATATAGAGTCTCTGAAGTTCTGGATTGTGGTTTGTTGATTTTCTTTTGCAGTTTTGCTGCTCCTGCAATGCCCTTCACTCCATCCTGGTGGGCATTGTATGTTACCCCCTGGCCAGAGACAAAAAGCTGTTAGAGTCTTGTGATAAAAGCACATTCAAAGGTAGATGTAATAAAAGTGGGAAACCACAGTGAGGGAGGGGTCTATCACCCATTTGCAAAATTGGTACTTTTTATCTGCCAGACTATATGCCCTCCACTTCTGGTGAGATCACTCCCCCTCAGTAGTAAATGATCAGGAACAAAAGTCTGTGAACTTAATCAGATGTCTCATTACTTATTTGGGTCCTTGGTGGAGGCCTATTTTCCCTGCTGTAACATGGTCCCTTCTCTCCTTCTTTCTGGTGTGGCCCTAATACCCCATCCCTCCTGTTCATAATCCTTGGAATTACTGTCTCTAGGTGGGCTAGGTGGATTTGGTACTAGGAGCCACCTATTAGGGAGTACATACGGCGCTTAATTTTCTGGGTCTGGGATACTTCACTTAATATAATTGTTTCGAAGGACATCCATTTCCTGGCAAATTCCAGTAATTCATCATTTTTGATGGCTGAGTAGTACTCCATTGTATAGATGTACCACAGTTTCCTTATCCACTCGGCAACTGTTGGACATTTGGGTTGATTCCATGACTTTGCTATTGTAAACAGTGCTGCTATGAACATGGTCGTGCTTGTGCTATCAAGGTGAACCTCTGCTGTATGGGGGGTTATTCCCAAAAGTGGAATAGCAGGGTCATATGGCATTTCAATCTTTAATTTCTTTAAGAATCTCCAGACGGCTCGCCAGAGTGGCTGTATGAGCCTGCACTCCCACCAGCAATGTAGGAGAGTTCCCCTCTCTCCACATCCTCTCCAGCATTTGTTGTTGTTTGTATTGTGGATTTTTGGCATCCTGACTGGGGTGAGATGATATCTCAGGGAAGTTTTGATTTGCATTTCCCTGATGGCTAAGGAAGTGGAGCATTTTTTAAGACATTTGTTAGACATTTTAATTTCATCCCTGGTAAAATTTCTTTTAAGTTCCAGGGCCCATTTTTTAATTGGGCCATTGGTTTCCTTGATGTTTAGTTTTCTAAGTTCTTTGTGCACTCTGGACAGTAGAGCTCTATCAGATATGTGGTTAGTGAAGATTTTTTCCCATTCTGTGGGTTGCCTTTGAGCTCCTGTTACAATCTCTTTATCTGAACAGAAGCTCTTTAATTTCACAAGATCCCAACTGTTGAGAGTTGGTAGCAGTGACTGTGCCATTGGATGTCTGTTTAGGAACTGTTGGCCTAGCCCAATCAGCTCGAGGGAGTTCCCAATCCTTTCAACTATGGTTTTTATAGTCTCTGGCCTTATATCAAGGTCCTTGATCCATTTGGAATTAAGTCTTGTACATGGTGACAAGTATGGGTCCAGCTTTAATCTTCTGCATGTGGAGATCCAGTTTTGCCAGCACCATTTGTTGAAGATGCTGTTCTTTTTCCATTGGATACTTAGAGCCCCTTTGTCAAAGACCAAATGGCTGTAATTTTGTGGGCTTATATCTGGGTCATCAATCCTTATCCATTTATCTGTGTGTCTATTTTCGAGACCGTACCGGGCTGTTTTTGTAACTATGGATTTGTAATATAGACTAAGGTTCGGTATGGTAATACCTCCAGCAGTGTTTTTGTTACTCAAGATTGTCTTTGCTATCCTGGGTCTTTTGTGACTCCATATGAATTTTGAGATTGTTTGGTCAACATCTTTAAAGAATTGCTTTGGGATTTTAATTGGTATAGTATTGAATTTGTATATTGCCTTCGGTAGGATGGTCATTTTTACGATGTTGATTCTGCCAATCCAGGAACATGGGAGGTCTTTCCACCTTGTGGTGTCTTCTGCTATTTCTTTCTTTAGGGTTTTAAAGTTTTCATTGTAAAGGTCTTTTACCTCATTGGTTAGGTTTATACCAAGGGATTTCATTTTTTTAGGGGCCATAGTAAATGGGATTGTTTCTCTCAAGGCTTTTTCACTTCTTTCATTCTGGGCATATAGGAAGGCCTCTGATTTTTGCACATTTATTTTGTATCCTGCCACCCTGCTTAACTTCTCAATTAGTTCCAGGAGCTTCCTGGTGGAGTTTTTGGGATCACGCAGGTATAAGATCATGTCATCTGCAAATAGGGATAGCTTGACTTCTTCCTTTCCGATTTGAATCCCTCTTATGTCCCTTTCTTGTCTTATGGCTTCAGCTAAGACTTCAAGTACAATATTGAATAGAAGTGGTGAGAGTGGACAGCCTTGTCTAGTTTCTGATCAAAGTGGGAATGCTTCCAATTGTTCCCCATTGAGCATAATCCTTGCTGTGGGCTTGTTGTATACAGCTTTTATTTTATTGATAAAGGTTCCTTCCATTCCTACTGTCTCTAGCGTTTTGATCATAAAAGGCTGGTGGATCTTGTCAAAAGCTTTTCTGCATCTATCGAGAGTATCATGTGGTCTTGGACTTTGGACTGGTTTACATGATGAATTACATTTATTGATTTGCGTATGTTGAACCAACCTTGTGTGCCGGGGATGAAGCCTACTTGGTCCCCATGAATGATCTTTTTAATATGTTTTTGAATCCGATTTGCTAAGACTTTGTTGAGAATCTTTGCGTCTGTGTTCATCAGAGAGATCGGCCTATAGTTTTCTTTTTTAAGTGAGTCTTTATTAGGTTTTGGGATTAAGACGATATTAGCTTCATAGAAGGAATTTGGTAGTGTTCCTTCCTTTGCTATTTGATGGAACAGTTTAAGGAGTATTGGTGTTATTGACTCCTTAAATGTCTGGTAGAACTCTGTGCTGAATCCATCTGGTCCAGGACATTTTTGGTGGGAAGTTTCGAGATTACTTCCTCAATTTCGTTATATGTTATAAGACTATTTAAATAATTCACAGCTTCTGGATTCAATTTAGGTAAGTTGTGTTTACTTAGAAATTCATCCATCTCTTTTGTGTTGTCAAACTTCACAGAGTATAAGTTTTTGAAATATGATGTTATAATTCTCTGGATTTCTTGGGTATCAGTAGTGATAACTCCGTGTTCATTTCTGATTTTGTTAATTTGGGTTTTCTCTCTCCTGCTTTTGGTTAATTTAGCTAGGGGTGTATCAATCTTATTGATTTTTTCAAAGAACCAGCTTTTTGACTGGTTGATTTTTTCTATCGTTTTCTTAGTCTCGATTTCAGATATTTCTCCCCTTATTTTGCTAATCTCCTCTCTTCTACTACTTTTGGGATCAGATTGCTCTAGTTTCTCTAAAGCTTTAAGCTGCATTGTTAAGTTATTTATTTCTGATGTTTCCATTTTTTTGATGTAGGCGTTAAGAGCTATGAACTTACCTCTTAGAACAGCTTTCATTGTGTCCCAGAGATTTTGGTAAGTTGTATTTTCTTTATCGTTCACTTTCAGGAAATCTTGAATTTCCTTTTTAATTTCTTCCTGAATCCAGTTCTCATTCAGCATCATAGTGTTAAGTTTCCAGGAGTTAGTGTATTTTCTCTTGTTTGATGTGTTGTGGATGTCCAGCTTTAGGCCGTGGTGGTCTGATAGGGCACAGGTTAGAATTTCAACTTTCTTGTATATGTGTAGATTCGTTTTGTGGCCCAATATATGATCTATTTTGGAGAAAGTTCCGTGTGCTGCTGAGAAAAATGTGTATTCTTTGGTACGTGGGTGAAAAGTTCGATAGAGATCTTTAGGTCCATTTCTTTCAAGGTTTGATTAAGTTCCAAAGTGTCTCTGTTAAGCTTTTGACCTCTTGATCTATCCCATGTTGAGAGGGCGGTGTTGAAGTCCCCAAGAATTATCGTTTGGGGGTTGATTTCTTGCTTTAGGCGCTGTAGGGTTTTCTTAATGAATGTGGAGGGGCCCGTATTGGGTGCATAAATGTTCAGTATTGTGAAGTCTTCCTGGTGAATTGTACCTGTGACTAAAATGTAGTATCCATCCGTGTCTCTTATAATTTTCTTTGGTTTGAAGTCCACTTTGTCTGATAGCATAATGGCTACCTCTGCCTGTTTTCTGCTTCCATTTGCTTCTAGAATTGTTGACCAGCCTTTTATTTTTAGAGCGTGCCTATCTTTTGTGGTGAGATGGGTTTCCTGCAGGCAGCAGATTGATGGATTGTGATTTTTAATCCAAGTTTGTAATCTGTGTCTCTTGATTGGTGAGTTAATTCCATTAACATTTAGTGTTATAATGGAGAAACTATTTTTAATTCCAGACATTTATTATGTTTAGTAGTTTTTATAAGTATATTGCTTTGCTTTTAATGGTGTTATATTTGCCTTCTGTTCTCCTGGATATGCCTGTTTTTTCTTCATGCTTGAGTATCATTTCTAGCATTTTTTGAAGGCCTAGTTTGGTGGACATGTATCCCTTCAAGTTGTCTTTGTGCTGGAAAATTTTTCTTTCTCCCTCGAACACGACTGATAGTTTTGCAGGGTAAATCAGCCTGGGTTGACATTTTTGCTCATTCAATACTTGAAGTATGTCTCTCCAAGCTCTTCTTGCTTTTACTGTTTCGACTGAGAAGTCATTTGTTATTTTGATAGGTTTACCTTTAAAAGTGACTTGTTTTTTCTCCCTTGAAGCTCTCAGCACCAGTTCTTTATCTTGAATGTGGAGTGTTTTAACTATTATTTGCCGTGGCGTGCTTCTGTTTTGGTCGTATCTGTTTTGGGTGCGGAATGCCTCTTGTATATGGATGGGCCTCTCTTTTTTTAGATGAAGAAAGTTTTCCTTGATGATCGTTTGAAAAATTTCCTGAGGGGTGGTATTTTGAGATTCTTGCTCTGGTATTCCATGAATACGCATGTTAGGCTTCTTCAGGGTGTCCCATATCTCTTGGATATTTCTCTCAAGTATCTTTTTGGCTTTAACAACCTCTTCCATTGAGCTGGTTAGTACTCCCACTTTATCTTCAAGGTCTGAAATTCTGTTTTCTGCTTCGTTAGTTCTGTTGATGAGACTCTCTGTGGAGTTCTGGGTTGAAGATAACTTGTCTTGTAGCTCAGTTTTAAACTCTGCTTGAGTCTGTTTTAACTGCTCTATGCCAGTTTTTGTTTCTTGCACTGTTTTTCTCAACTCCTCCAGATGTCTGTTGTGTTCCTCTTCAAAGCGATTGATTCGATTATTTAATTCCTCTCTGATTTCCTCTTTCATAGTATTGAACATGGTAATGATCATATTTTGAAAGTCGTTATTCTGGGTCAGGCTTTCTTGGCCTTTTTCCGTGGGTTTGTTCTGGTTGGAGTGTAACATTATGGGATTAATTTCTTCAGTGGGAAATTTGTTTACTTGTGTGTTGCTTCTCATGGATTTGCACTTTGACTTTGACATTGTCATTTTAACTCTTAAGATCTTTCAAAAAATATGGAACGCTTCACGAATTTGCGTGTCATCCTTGCGCAGGGGCCATGCTTATCTTCTCTGTATCGTTTCAATTTTATTATGTGCTGCCGAAGCAAGCACTGCTGTTTGTCTTCTGAATAACTTCTTTCCATGTCTCAGATCTGTCTCGCCTTTGCTGGAGACTGTGCAAGAAATTTGCAGTGTCCACCATGGCTTTTGCTGAACTATGCCTGCAACCTACCCATACTCTAATGCTTGTCATTCATGCTGTGACAGAAGTTCCAGAGCCATCCTGTCTTCACAAACCCTCTGGAAGAGTTGAGAGAGTGCCACAAATCAGGCCATGTCTCAGAGGTTTCCTTGCTCCTGAGCTTCGGAGCTCCAGCCATGGTCATGGACTGAGCCTGAGGCGATCAGCTGAGCTATGTGGGCTTCTCATGCAGAATAGATATCTTAGTGTTAACTACAAAAATTGATAATAAGGGGCTGGAGAGGTGGCTCGGGTTAAGCCTGCCTTGCAGGCGGAAGGTCCCGAGTTCGGATCCTAGACCCCACGTATAGACGCCAGGTGGAAGTGGGGGAAGCCGGTGCTTCTGGCCCTGGTAGGGCGGAGCCTGTGAATCCTGGGGCAGAGTAAACAAGGAGGTGGAGGTGTCCATGGTGGGTCCGGAATTCGCCCGTGGTTCTACACATACATACACACACACGCATACATGCACAATTGAATAAATAATAAAAAAAGTTTTAAAAAAATTGATAATAAAACACCATCAAACATTCTTTCCTAAAAATTTCAAAAAACTTTCATTTACTTATCTGACTCCCTTTACCAACACAGGCACCCCAAAGGGTGGGTGCAATCCAAGATAATTCCCAAAGTCACCTTTGGTTCACACACACACACAAATAATTAAAATCCAGATAAGAAGTTGTCAACTCTACACTGATGAAGTTTAAATACACAGGATTCTATGAAGAATTGCAAATACTGAACACCAAAGGTCTGATCATCAAATCAATAAATGGGCTAATGATCTGAACAGTCACTTCTCAAAAGAAGACATACAAATGTCCAACAAACACCTAAAAAGTTTTGAACATCACTAGTTATCAAAAAATGCAAAATAATTCCCCGATCAGAATAACTTATCAAGAAAACAAGTGATGACAAATGCTGGAGAGGATGTGGCAGAATAATCGCTATTCACTGCTAATAATATGAACTTTTTTAGATACAATAGAGATTAGGAAGTTCCTTTAAAAATTAAGATAGAATTAAGATAAAATTAAGATAGAATTATCATACAACTTTTGGTTATATACCCAAATGACTTTAATACAGAAATACTTACACATCCACATTTATTGCTCCACTCTTCACAGTAGCCAAGAAATGAAATCAGACTAGATGTCCATCAACAAATGAATGGGTAAAGAAAATATTAAATTTATATGCAATGGAATTTTATTCAATCATAAATAACATTTTGAAATTTGCAGGGGCTGGAGATGTGGCTCAGGGGTTAAGCCTCTGCCTTGCAGGCGGAAGGTCCCGAGTTTGGATCCTAGACCCCACGTATAGATGCTGGGCGGAAGCGGGGGCGGCCTGCATTTCTGGTCCTGGTAGGGCGGAGCCTGTGAATCCTGGGGCAGAATAAACAAGGAGGAGGTGGAGGCGTCCATGGTGGTTCCCGAATTCGTACGTGGTTCTACACACACACACATACATACACATGCAGATGTACACACACACACGCATGCACACACACACACACACATGCACAATTGAATAAATAATAATAAAAAAAGAACATTATGAAATTTGCAAAAAATGGATAGAACTGGAAATCATATTAAGTGAAATAAGGTACACTCTGAAGTACAAATATTGCATGTTTTTTCATATGGGCGTGTGTGTGTGTGTGTATAAGACAAAATTAAAAAGGGGATCAAAAGAGTAGGGAAGAAATCTTAACAGAGATGGGGAATAGAAGAGGTAATCAAAAATATCTATTAAGAAATCAGAGGGGGGGGGCTGGAGAAGTGGCTCAGAGGTTAAGCCTCTGCCTTGCAGGTGGAAGGTCTTTATAGACGCCAGGCGGAAGCAGGGGGCGGCCTGCGTTTCTGGTCCTGGTAGGGACTAAATAGCTGGAAGAGGAATAAATACTAAAAAAGAGGATGTGGGAGAGAGGACAAATGGAACAAAGAATAATGATACATACAAATGAAGATGTCATGATCAAATTCATTGCTTTGTATGCTATACTCAAAAGTTTATTTAAAAAGGGGAAACAATAGTTGGTAAGAGTTCTTACTCAATTTCAATAATATAGTTAACATCACCAAATGCAAGTTTCAAATTTCTCAGAAACTCTAATATATATATAATGAATGTAAGATCTTTCCAACCAGAAATAGAAATATTTGTCAGAGAACATGCCTTCATGAATAATTTTAATAGTTTAACAATATATTTCAGTGTGCATATCTCATGTGTCACCCAAAATTACAAATTCTGGTGAGAGAGATTGTGGTCCTAAAGTAGACCACATAGTATTTACAATTTACTAATTGATTTCTTTATATGAAGATCCACTTGTATTGGTGGGTATGTTTGCCTTGCTTGGAAACTAATGAGTACATATTACCATTCCAAGATAAATTCTTCTCGAGAGTCTCCTACTTTTCTTTGAAAACTGCCATAGTATCCACCCACTTTTCCAGTAACCTAAAATATGAACACCATTGCTTAACTCCATATTTGGGTAGGTAGACCAATTACCATTTTCTAAATGAAGTCATTTTTGAAACTTCCAAAATTTGACAGCAATTCTTATTTTCCATTCCATGTAAGAACAGAATTCATAACTGCGTATAAACTTAGAAATCTTGGCCTGAGTCTTCAGTTTTTCCCTTCTTTCACATGGATATGACACTAAAATTTAATCACCTTTTAAGTTACAGCAGATTAATACAAAAGCTCAAATTGCACTTGATAAACAACCCCCATGGAAAAGTCATCTTGGATCATTCAGTAAGCACATATATGGCCCT
The DNA here is from genome assembly GCA_023101885.1 of Typhlomys cinereus. Taxonomy (NCBI): domain Eukaryota; kingdom Metazoa; phylum Chordata; class Mammalia; order Rodentia; family Platacanthomyidae; genus Typhlomys; species Typhlomys cinereus. The sequence continues at coordinate 1,235,562 of JALPQD010000539.1, read as the reverse complement.
ACAATATGGAGGTCACATATAAAACATTAAAAATGAAACAGGAGAATAAAATGTTGCTTCATTTTAACTTCTTTAATAATAAACTTGTAACACAAGAAGGATCCACAATTTCAATTAACACACAATCATAAAGAATAAAAGACTTAGCGTCTTTAAAACCAAAGTAACGTGTATCTTCAAGTTCAGAGGCTGCCCACTATATTAAAACTGTAAAATATGATGACACATAGAATTCTAACCTAATAAGGAAATCCTGTAAGTTGAATAGCTTGGCTGCAATCTGATTTACTTTGATATAGAACAATCTTACCAAATTCACTTGATTGTTGTTTTGACTCATCTAGTATATCACATAGGTTTCAAACACACTGCCTTGTCAGTGTACAGTGGCTATTTACCTTTTAAATGAAGTGTAGCACTCGATCAGAATGACATACATTCCCTTACTTCAGAATGAAATAAATTCCCTTGGCTACTGTTTTCTTATATTTCAATATAAGCAGTTTGGTTGTTAATGTATGGCAAAATTTCACTGTCTAAACTCACATTACAATATAAACAAGTATACCAGGAATACAGATATACTACAATCTCTGGATGTAACATTAAATGCTGGTCCAAATGTTTAGAAATTTAAAACGTATAAAATCATAACAGGGGGCTGAAAATGTTATGACAACCAAATGAAACAAGCTCATTTTATAGCTGGGCAAATGTAGAGATGTACCATAATGATCCACATGTGTGGAAATTATAGAAACCACCTTACTAGTAAGTAATGCAAATTAATTCCTTTTAGGAGAATGGAATTCAAACTCTAAATTTATAATGTAAAATTTTTCATTATATGTGAATAAAATTGGAAAGATGTTAAATCTCACAAATCTGGATGTTATATACTGAGATGCCAGTATAAAAGTAAAATTCACAAAAAGTACAGTCAACACAAATTATTACAAGCCATGAAGTAAGGTAATATCTGATATACAAGATAATTTGGATGATTTTTGTTTCAAGAATGAATCCACTATGAAGTGAGCTCCAAATAGAAGATGAATATAAACCACATCATGTTAGAGATAATGTAATACTCTTGCTGGAAACAGTTACTAAAATGCCAAAAATAACATAATACTTTAAAGCAGTATCTTATTTATAACCTGTAATAATTTCATTTACTAATCTTTAGGAAGGTTTTTCTGGAGCATAGACTTTCTGCAAATAGACTTCTACATTATTGGTACCCAAATTACAAATATCCAAGATACCGATGATGTGGACTTTATCCAGGTCAGCCGCTGCTTTTATAATGCCACCTAAAAGTGAAAAACAGATGATAAGTATTGTAAAATAGTTAAATATTTACTTGCATTTAGAATGATATAAACTGATGATCTTCTCTATAGTATTAACAATATTGCTATTCTTCTCTACAATTCATCATATGTTTTGACCAAACCTCTCCAGGTAAAGGTACACACATCTAGTTATAGATGATATCAATAATGTTATGACATAATAATCCCAAATAATCATATTTGGTTCTCTTTGCTTTCTTTTTGCTTTTGGTGGAACAAAATAAATCTTATTTTCAAGGTCACATATTAAGTCCCAAATAAACAACTTGTTAGATTTCAAAGTCGTGCAAAAATAAGCTTTCTTATTTGAAATACAATTATTCCTTTTTTTTTTTTTTGGAAAATCTACAATGTAAAAAGCAAAACAAAATTGACAAGCCTTATATATTTTAATTACATATACATAAGCTTTTAGATGAATTGCATGTAAGTGATGATTGTTTTATAGTATATTTCTTTTGAATTGACATTATCAACCAAGAAAGCTTTGGATACTCTCATGAAGGTTTATCAAAAACAGATCAGATGAATTGGCAGCACTAAAAATAGCAGAACAGTGCATTTCAGAGCTTTGTCTCCCAGTGAAGCATTGTCATGTAACACATTATGGAATCCAGACAAAGGTTTAGAACAATCAGGGCATGAATATGCTGTCTGTTGTAAATTGCCTGCTTATAACTCTTTACCCCGCAGGTAATTGGCAACCATGAGCAGAGCAGTTTACATTCCTGGTGGAGGTGCTGGAGTAAAGGAAAGAATATTCTCCATAATCTGGATTGTGTTTTGCATCCCAAGAGTTTACTTTTGCAAGAATTTACTTTTGCTTTACCCAGTTTAGGCCAGTGTCATAATTAGGGTGGCTTTCTCAACAAAGGTTTTCATTGAAAGCAAAGCAAAACATTGGTCAGTAAAGCTGAGTAGGCCATACTATTCGGACAAGCAATAGACCACAAATATGGGACAGTAAGTTGGGAAAACAGATGTACAAGGGAATAAGTTCTTTTTTTAAAAAAAATCCTGTGTAAGAAGGCCCTATGCATACTAAGAGCTTGCTACATAATCAAAAATTGCTCAAGAAGACTGATTATTTGCCTGTGCTGACTGTAGTTTAGATCAAGGAGGAAATGAAGTCTAAGGCAAGTTATAGAGCATCCTGGTTAAGTGTTGAAGTATTTCCCCCTTAGGGGGAAAACATTTATTTTGCTTCTTTTCATTTTGTTGGCTCTAGAGGTTCATGAAAACTCTGTCAAAATATGCTGCAATCACTACCAAGCCAATGGATAAAAGTTCAAAGACAATACATGACAAAGACTTTAAATGTAAAATAATAAATACACTTAGAAGTTAAGTAACAGTGAAGTTACATGATGATTTTAATCCAGAGAGTATAGCTTTAAGGTACATTCTCTTGTCTTCTTATGCTAGAGATACAAACTACACTAAACTCCAGGGACTTTTACAGTTTTATTGTTATCAAAGCATATAAATGCCTAAGAATACCAAAAGAGTTTTAGTATGAATCTATTAGCTTCATTAGTTTCATAGTAGATCATCTGCTAGACACATTGGAAAAAATCTAATGAATGACTAAAAATTGGGTAATTTTAATGAAACAATCAATACTGTAAACAACCCTAAATATTATGTAATTATCTCTTTTGTGTATGGTACCGTTTAAACCAAATACTTTGGAAAGATTGAAAGATATTCATAGTTGATACTAAAACAACTTGAACATGAAAAATTCTAATGTCATCATATATTAACTTTAAAAGTGACTTGCATATATCATGGATAACATAAAATTCAAGTCTTTTATGTAGGTAAATCTGCAAGTCATAAAATACTTTGAACAAATAGTATGTATATGTCAGATTTACTTTTCTAGCATTTATGTCTTGGACTGTTTTGAGAATTAAACACATAAGAAGCTCTTAAAATTGTGGCTAACATACAGGAAGTAAAATGCTATTAATTACTTTTATTTAAGAAAATTACTATAAATTAGGACATTAATCACATCAAAAAATCTTTTAAAAATTATTTAATCTTTGTATGTGTGTGTGTGTGTGTGTGTGTGTGTGTGTGTGTGTGTGTGTGTGCGTGCGTGTGTGTATCAGAGGGCATTGTGTGTCCCTGTGGAGGACCAAACGTGATTTCAGGAATCATCCTGGATTGCTTCTACCTTCTTTTTGCCTTGTTGTAGGATTTCCCAGGCTCTGCCAGCAGGACCATTTCTACCTGGTGTTTTTTATGTGGGACTTTGAATTCGGACCTTTCTGCTTCTGAGGCAGAATCTTAATTCCTGAGCCAACTCACACATCTGAGCCAGTCCCACAAAAATCTTTTAAAAAGACTAAATTACATAAAATGAGCTTTTGCATATTTTGCCTGATGTCAGAATTGCAATTATATATATGGAAAAATTTTTAAAAAATGATGCTGCTTAGATGGCTCACCAGGTAAAAAGCCTTTGCTGCACAAACCTGAGTTCAATCCCCAGAATCCATACACATGTGGGTAGAGAGAACCAACTCCACAAAACTGTCCACATGCACTCTGTGGTAATCACACACCTGCACTCACACAGACAACAACATACACACAATAATAACTAAATAAAGTTTAGACATCTTTAAAATATGGAAAAAAGAAAGCAAATGTGACAAAAAACCTCTGTATGTTCTTGTTTCCTATTCTTGCTCATAGGAGAAGTGAAGTATGATGGTTGCCTGTGTTGTTAGATTGATGTAATGTAACAATTTTGTCAAATGAGAAAATTATGTGTCTCCTTAAATTCTTTCTTTTTCCTTTGACAACCCAGAAGCCATGTACTTCTTGCTGGGGCAACCACAAGAGGGAAGCACACTGAATTCCTGGGATGGGAATTGCTAACTGCATAACTCTTGAGCAAGAAATAAATTGTAATTGTGTTAAATCATTGTGACTTTATGGTTTGCTTTGTAAATGCACCATAGTCCAACTTGTCTTATAAAACAGTGTGCCCTTACTGTCTCTGAAATTAGAGAAAAGTCTGATTATGTAGAGAATGACGTCATGCATGTGTGAAAAGCACCACATTATATCATAGTTCTGAAATTCTTTAAGATTAAAGGTGATACCGAGAAAGATTTTATATTAGTAAGCATTACTCACTTTGGGATTTGGGATAAATGTCTTCTTTAAAATATAAAAGCTACAGCCCTGTCTCACACTCTACACAGAATAAATTACAAATCGTTTAAAATTTTAAGACGTGAAATGAAGCTATATCAACAAGTTCTCCTAAAATTAAAAGATGAAAACATTCTGTTCAAAGTTATTAGTAATCAGGGGAATGCAAAACGAAATCACAATGAGATACACCTCCTCAAACCCATTAGAATGGTTGTTAACAAAGCAAAATAACCAAATGAAAAAGAAACAAAATAAAACAAGCAAGAAGTATAATGTTAGAGAGGATATGAAGAAATCAGAATTCTCATACATTGCTAGTGGGAATGCAAATCCTATAGTTGCTTGGCTACTCCTCCAAAAGTCAAACATAAGATTAACATATAGTCCAACTATTCAACTCCTAGGTATTTATATATCTCCAAAGTGTTGAAACATGGACTCATAGAGATGCTTGTACACAATTGCCCAAGACAGAATCATTTACAACAGAAAAACACAGAAAAAACCCAAATGTCCAGAAAGTTTACTGATGAATGCATAAACAGAATATGACACATAATAGAAAATTATCCAACCATAAAGGGAAAGAAATTCTGATGTATATTGTAACTTTTTATGATTTTTAAAAACAATTATATGTGACTCCTGACGATGCTACACTAAATTAAATGAACCAGATATAACAAAACAAATATTATTTTATTTCATTTGCATGAAATACTTTAATAGGCAAATTCACGGAGAAAGTAGAACAATAGTTAACAAAGGGTGGGGAGAAGAGGAAATGGGAATTACTGTTAAACAACTTTTTTATATTTGATCACAATAAAAATATGTGAGCAAAAATAGCAAAGCAACAAAATATCAGGAAGAGTGAATAAGTACATACACTCACACAGGTGTGGTTGTCAATGGTCAACTTTGTGTGTTATGCCTCAGCATCTATTCAATTTGTTTTTAAAACTAGGTCTCTCACTGAGACCTCAAGTTTACTGGTTAGGCTGACTGGCCAGAGAGCTCCAGGGATCTGCTATCTCTGACTTCCCAGCACATTACAGTGCTCCAACATGCTTAGCTTCTTATGTGGGTGATGGGAATTGAATTCTGGTCAATACATTTACACAGCAAGAGCTACACTGATTGCACTACCTCCTTGGCTCATGACTTAGTTATTTTACAAAGGGACATGAATTTCTGATGCTTTTGAGCATGACATGATTAGCAGTAAAATAAATGATGATACATTTTAGTGCACAAAAATAGATTGGTTAACATACCAAAGCAAGTATCACACTGAAAATTGTCTAATTGAATAGAACTATTTGTAATATAAAAACAAGGGTTAGTTTTCAATATGAAAGATAGCTCACTATTTAATTAAATGTTCACCGGTAAATGGATAAAAAAAAGAGTGAAATTTCTGAAAGTTTAAATAAATAAAAACAAATAAATGACTAACAAAGATTTTAATGTTCAAAAAAATCAGTCAAGGAATATATGCCAAATAATATTATATTACTTTGTGCTTACTAGTCTGCCAAACATTGACAAAATCAATAATACCTAATATTCACCAGGATGAGACTAATGTGTCACCCCTTTCCTTTGACTCCAATGTAAATTCATACATTTTTATAAAGAACGATATACCAGTTAGTAATATTTTCAAAGGATACCACCTTTCAAGTTATTGACTAATAGGAATTCATGTTATAGATGTATTAACTACACAAATATTTCATGTATATACACTGCACAAACACATACATATAATAATCTATTGCAGTACTTTTTTGCAGTACTTTTTCATGACAGAAAGATCATTGGAAAACTTTGTTTTAGCGTGTGTGTGTGTGTGTGTGTGTGTGTGTGTGTGTGCGCGCGCGCGCGCGTGCATGCATCAGAAGGCACTGTGTGTGCCTATGAGGCCCAAGGGTGTTTTCATGTGGGATATAAGATCCAAATTCAGGTCCTTCTGCTTGCAAGGCAGAAGTTTAACCCTTGAACCATCTCTCCAGTCCTGGAAAACTTTTTTGATATAATGATACAATATAGCCCTGGTGGTCTGAAACATGACTAGGTAGACCAGGCTGGCCTGGGACCTAACAATAATCTTCCTTTCTCGGCCTCCTGAGTGTTAAGATTACAGGCATAAGTCATCATGCCTGACTAGAACCAACCTAAATCCTCTTCAATAGGGGATTCTTTAAGCAAATTTTATATAGTTGTAGAACAAAACTCTTTATAGAAACAAATAGACAGACTCCAACTGTGTGCATTTGACAAAGAATTATAATTAATATATATTTTTGAATAAAATAATTTTCTTAAGGAATTCATAAAAAACAGCTTACGTCCAGAGTATATTAGTGGATGGGCAGAGCTAGACTTGAGACGGCAAGAAGGAGGACTTTCATCTTTACTCAGGACTTTCTGTAACTGTTTAAGAATTTTTGTGCATGTGTAGTTATGGGTGTGTATGGGTGTGTATAGATACATGTGGGTGTAGAAAAGGGCATTGTGTATTTCCCAGTCTCTGGATTTCAGGGCCAGAAGTGTATTTCCAGGGATCAAGTATTTTTACTTGTGAGGCAAAGGCTTAACTCCTGAGCCATCTCTCCAGCCCATTGTTCAAGTTTTTAAACTATTAAAATATATAACTTTGTGGATTAGAGTAGTTTATAAATATCTATAAGATGACACCAGTATCATTCTATGAGTCACAACATTACATCAGTGAGCCTATTTTCATCTTAGAATTATGAAAGGACTGTAAAAATATGAAATCAGATAAAGGTTCAAATTCTATCTCTGTTCCCTATATTGGTGAGTCATTCTGATTTTGTATTAAGATTACTTGAAATAGGAGTAGACAAGCCAGAGTGAACCCTGGGGTCCATAGAAGCATGAAGGCGGAAGGGTAGGAGGGAGTGGGAGGGGATGGTGAAAGGAAGAAAGAAATGGAAGGGAGGAGAGGAGAGAGAAGCTCGGATGAATACTCAATATGCTTATAAAAGTAGGAAAATAAAAAAGAAAAGATTACTTGAAATATATGTGAAAGACCTAGCCATTATGGCAGGCACAGACTCAAGTGGACACTATGATTATTAATACTATATCATGAAAACATGACATTTAACTCAAAATGAATCACTCTCCTTTTCATTACCTCTTAATGTTTATCACCTAATCATGTTTTGTCATACATGTCTAAATATTAACTACTTAGCAGACTTGTACTAAGTGTTTCTCGCATGACCATGCTAATGAGTACTGGAAGAACACTGACACTAGCAGCAAGTACATAGATCACTGAGAACTCGGACAGTTTTTCTGCATATCTGGCAGATATACAGTTTTATAGTAATAGCCACATATATGTGTATGTATGTATATATACATGCAAATATATATGTATATGTGCACATAGGTACATATATGTATATATATCTGAGGAATATGACAAAGTGATTATGTAAAGGAGTTTGAGAACACAAAAATTTAATATCTGCATTAGGGCATCGAGAAATTTGGGATTGCTAAAAATCTAAGAAGATGTAATATATGAATTAACACTAACTTTTAATTAATGTGTTAATATCAAAGTAGACTATGGAAAAGTTTTAAATGATTTTTTAACAATACTCAGGTTTGGTTTGTATAGCCATTAATAGAAGAAGTTACTTCATCATCAGATGGAGCTCATAAGACTTGCTCTAAAAATAGCCAGTATTCCAGTGTTTCACTAGCTTAGAAAGATCCATCGGAACACGCGCTCCAGGAAAGTGGCTTAAAGCTTTATTACTTATGAAAGCAATAGAAATGACAACAGAAAATGAACAAGATAATTTTAATTAAACATAATTTTTATAGGTATATAAACTAATATAAAGTTTGAGATTTTATGCAGTAACGTACAGTTGAGGAGTTTCAGTGCTGAGATTACATACATTCTCAGCAATTCTCAAGGAACTGATTGCATTGCACTCCGTGCAATGAGAGAAAACAATTTCTCTCATTTATGAGAGAAAACAATTATACTGCATTATATTACCTAGGTATTGTGATCTCAGGCAATTATATGGCAAAAAGACAAACTATTTTGTTTGAATTTAAAGAAGAAATGAGTAGAATTACCCTGCTCTATAGTACCACACACACATGATAAGCTAATTATATTTCAAAATTTCCTGTAAGAAAATACTCTTAATTCCTGCCTGGGATAAAAATTAGCTGTTCAATTTATTTGAAAGACATACTCTCAGTTTAACTCTTGTGTCATACACTTAACACTTCCAATCAAAATGCATTAAATTTTAAGTCTATATTCTATTTATCTAGTAAAATTTTGTCAAAGAGATAAGGTCAAGGTCATTTATAGTATTCATTTTTCTAAATGAAATTAACATTGAGATTATGTTACCTGCAACTGTCTTGGGATCTGGTCCTTGTCCACTGACTTCTACTTCTCGTGGATACACGCAGCTATAATTCATGCAGGTCAAAAATGTGTCTATTTGAGATGTTCGGACATCTTCTGGAGAATACATCGGTAGGAATGCAACATCGATTGCTGTCTCATGGTTCAGACCTGTTTGGGAAAAATCACACATTATTAAATGTTCATTGGGTTAATGTATTTTGCTACTTAGATCTTGTTTCCTATGTCTAATAGCTTGAGAACTAAAAAATTGAGATGCTGGAGACTTGTGGTTTGAATGTGAAAAATCCTCCATAGGCTCACACATCTGAACACTTGTCCCCAATTGGGTGTTGTTTATGCAGGATGTAGAACATTTAAGAGGTAAAGTGCTGAGGGTTGGAAAGATGACTCAGGAATTAAGCCTCCACCTCATAATCAGAAGTCCTGAGTTCAGATCCTGGATCCCACATAAAAATGACAGGTGGAAATGGTGGTGGCCTGTACTTCTGGCCCTGGAAGACAGAGCCTGAGAACCCCAAAGCAAAGCAAAAAGGAGGTAGTGTAATCCAGGGTGATTCCCAAACTCACTCTTGGGCCTCTGTTAGTATACCCTCTGATACACACAAAACGCACACACACGCACATGGACACACAGGTTAAAAAAAAAGGAAAGGCTCATTAGAGGAAGTATGTGGGGGGAGGGGTAGGTAGGGCAGGGCAGGGGTATGGATTAAGATCATACAGCACAATCCTATTTCCTGAATTCAGACAAATCAGTGTCTTGCTTCCACCATGTCTTTCCTGTCTACTACCATTTCTTCCCCATCATGATGGATAATATCCCTATAGGCCAAAATTAACTCTCTCTTAAGCTGCTTTTGTCAGGGTACTTCTTGAAAAGGGACTAACACAGGACTAAATTCAGATTCACAAATAATTTATGAACACACAGCAATAGTTGAAAGAGTAGGCATTTCAGAACACCCCTTTATCACTGCTAGAAACAATTTAAGTATTTCTTACTTGAAAAAGACAGACTATCCAGAGGATAGCCTGGTCACATAAATGAAGGGTTGTGTTTCTTTGGCCATTCATAACAGTTGCCATTATAAGGTAGGAGGTTCAGAGATGATTATTTTTTAACTTATTGCCATATATATGTAGTAAGGGTATCTGACTACAGCAAGGTTAAGGATCATAATAACTAGGTTCTGTATGTCTGCAAATATACAAGAAAAGGTCCGTATACTCACCATTGAGACTAATGAAAAGCCACCATGGAAAAGGGCAAACAACTAATGTGAATCCTGAGCTTTGACTTCATATGAGCCAATGTAAGCATATTTTTTAAAAAGACTTCTAAGAAGAGGACAAGCATTATTATTCTGTATACTAAAGGATGGGTGCCATTTAAGTAAATAGGGAAGATAGCATTTTGGGCAGGAGTAGGAACACCAAAAAGAAAGTCAAATGAGCAGAAGAAATAAGCAGACCTTCATAGCTGAAACAAGAGTAAAGAACGGAGCTTTAATTTAAGAATTTCATCCAATTTTTCAATTTACAAACCCAGAATTTATCTTCAAAGTTTTCCTGGATATTTGGTCATCTGGGTTACATATCCTTAGAATTTCTTCCAGTCATTTCTTGCACTAATTCATAAGGAGTGACTGTGAACCAGTTGTGGGCAATCAAATCCTTATTAAACTGTAAACTGATTCAGAAACGTGAAAACTGTGCTGTTCATAAGCAAATGACACTAAAGCTACTCTGCACTTCTTAGAAATGTTATAAAGTTCCAATGAAATGTGCACATAATGTAACCTGATTACTTTCACTCTGAAATAAATTTATATCCACATAACAACATTAATGTAATAACAGTTTTTATAAAAAGAAGGAACTGCATTGAATATACTCCATGACCATATGATGCATTCCAACTTCTACATGTAAGAAGAAAGCATGCCTTAGAGTTTATCATCACCATGACTGACTTACTTTCTAAATTATAAAATGCTCCACACTTAGCCTCAGCATTGTGAGCAAAATTAGTTGCTTGCTTCAAGCTAGAATTCTTGGTGATGTTGGCTTGCTCTATTATCTCCATTATGTTTCTGGTGAAAAGTTACTTTTCCAGTGCGATCTTTGTTGAACACTAATTAAATTTTAATTAATTTCCCACTACAGTACTCCTCAGCTCCCTTCTGTTTTATCACTTACTATATAATGCTACTGCAAGTTCTTTTGAGATAGGGAGGGATCTTTTCTGTCATGGTCACTAATCTAACTTCAGCACATGCAACAATACCAGGCACACAGAAGGTACTCCAGATGTTAAGAAACTTGTGCATCACTATCCAAAGTTTATCTTATTCCTATTACCAAGAGATGAATATATTTATTTAATTTATTACTGTTATTAGTGTGTGTGTGTGTGTGTGTGTGTGTGTGTGTTTGTGTGTGTGTGCACGCACGTGCGGGCATGTATAAGAGGGAACTGTATATCCCTGTGGAGGGCCAAGGGTGTCTTTAGGAATCATCCTGGATTGCTTCTACCTGCTTTTTGCTTTGCTTTGGGATTTTTCAGGTTCCACCTTCCAGAGCTGGAAGTGCAAGCTGCCACCATTTCTGCCTGGCATTTTTATGTGGGATCTGGTATCTGAACTTATGACCTTCTGCCTGTGAGGCAGAGGCTTAATCCCTGAGCCATTTCTCCAGCCCCGAGAGGAATATCTTATACAAATCCCAGAAACAATAGCTATCACATTAAGGAGACCAAGTTTTTGTAAAAAGATATTTTTGAACAAATTTGTTCATAGGGTTTTTCTTCTTCATCTTTAATTGTATTTAAGTAACATATTTTATTATGTGAAATGAAAATAGGTTAAGATTACATAGTTACATTGAAATAATAAAGATTTACTTGCCATGAGATATTTTCTTCTATTAAACCTGCCAACTAGACTAACATAACTCCTTGGTATTAGTCTATTGGTTTCAGGACATATCGTTAGTTTTTATGTGTGAGGTATGTTTCCCTATTGAAAATCTTTTTAAGCAATGACCTTAACAGTTGGGATTCTTTGGCTTTTCATTCCCTGGCCAAGTCATGGATCAAAACCACAGAATCAGCAGAGTTCCCAGAACAAGGGGGGCTTCTGACTTTTACATTTGATTCTTTCTTTTTGCTGACTCACAGCCTAAGTTCCAAAAACTGACAGTTATAGACATCAGCTGAGATGTACAGTCACTCTGTTTGAATGAATCCATAGCATTTCTTTTTGTGTTTTCCTATGACTCTTCATTTCCATGATTACTTTGTTATGATGTATTAGAAACCTTGATTTAATTTGGTTTCCTAGATTCAAAACCAAGACTGACAAAATACCCAAAGAAATCAAGTCATGAGGTTTAGTGAAGAGCACCTGAAAACCAAATCTCTCAATGTTAGCAGAGATTTCTACTTTTTACACAATGTTAGGAAGTAGGGAGGAAAGGGAATGAAGGAAAAAGAAATTTGATGGAAGTTAAGGGCATTTTTATGCTTATGATATTCTCTCTGTTTCATTTTAAGGTAACAAAACCTAGTGCTAATTTCTTCCTATGAGCTACAAATACAAAGGCATTCCTTTGATTTGGGGTTACTGAGAATTCTATTTTCTTCATGTACAATAGACTGATTTTCATGGGCTTCTCTTAATTAATACCCCCCTTTCTCTTCGTTTTAGGTTTTGTACTTTAGTGATTTGCATGGATTGAGAAAGAAGGAGGGAATATGGATATGAAAGTGATGACTAATGATGTGATCTGCCTTGCCAAAGTGAAGAAGCCAGTTAGTCATGGGCTTAAACCTCCAGAACTTTGAGCCACAATAAATCCCTTTTCTTTATTAAAAAATGGTGACCAAGAGAAAACAGAATGTTAGAGGTATAGTAGTCGGACCATCAAGAGTAAAGGAAAATGCCTTTGGTTCTCATTTTTCTCAAAACTTTCTACAGACTTGCCCATGTTGAAAACACAACAATCAGAGCTTCATTTATTCCAGAATTAGTGCTTTTCTTTTTTTATACATTTTTTATTATTATTTCCGCTCATACAAACTTAATAGGTACACCAGTTCCCTCCCTCCCTCCTCCTCTCCCCAAACCCCCTCCTCCCCTCCCCTCATCCCTCCGTCCCCATCCCCCAGTGCCTCCCCCCAATTCCCAGAGAGTCCTTTATTGTGCATGCCTGACTCTCCTCTGGGCCCTCCTCTCCGATGTCGTACAAGGACCCAGTGGCATTTCCCTGAACCCTTTCCCGTGTTCCCCTTAAGCATAGGAACACTACTGTGGCTGTCAATTCCTTGCCTCCAAGGATCTTGGTGCCTTTAGCAGATGCTAGACTTTGTGAGGTCAATAGTGTGTTGGACATTGCACAGGGCATGCAAAGTCCAATTATGATTGCTTTGGCCCTAGTGCTTTTCTTTTATAATTTAAGTTTTTACTTAGCCTGCTGATAGTACATGGCTTAGTTTTCTAAAGGAAATTAATATCTGAAATATGTCAGGGCTGGAAAGATAGCTCAGAGGTTAAGCCTCTGCCTTACAAACAGAAAGTCCTAAGTTCAGATTCCAGATCCCACGCAAAAACATCAGATGGAAATGGTGGTGGTCTACACTTCCATCCCTGGAAGTTGGAGCCTGGGAAACTACAGAGCAAAGAAAAGAGGAGGTAGCACAATCCAGGGTGATTCCTGAAGTCACCCTTGGGCCCCACAGGCACACAGTGTGTGCCCTCTGACACATACATGCATCTGCAAAAATAAAAAATATTAAAAAATAAAATAAAATATGCTAAATTAATAGTATTAAAAGAGAAGAACAGTAGACTTACCTAGAAAGGTTACTTCAAAATGTCCAAGGCTTCGAGCGCTCTTGAATTCACTGAGATTTGGAGGGATTCCTTCTGGTGGTACATATTTTGAAGGCTGAGAATTATACTGCTGAGTAAGAAACTTCATATGCTCCAAAACAAACTTTCGTGGAATACTTTCATCATAAACACGACTGTAGTGTAGGTGGTCTCTTAAGCCAAGCTTTTTCTGCTGCCATAACTGACTCTCCCACATATCATTCATGACAGTTGTGGAATTCCCTGTGGCAGTAGCCCTTGAATTTTCTTGACCTGTTAAAGATATGATGAGACAGTCACAACTGGCCTATAAACTAGGCATTTACTCCTCAAAAAATACAGATTAGTGAGGACCAGTTAAGAGACTTTAAAAATTAAACATCTCAAAAATGAAAAATTGGTATCTGAAAGATAGGTCTAAATTTAGGAAAGAATTAAATAACTCACTAATGACTTTTCATCTCATTTATTGGTGATATGGAGATTTGTGTTTGTAATTACATTGTACTATTTCTGTATTTTCCAAGTATCCTTAAATTAACATGTTAATTTCATTTTCAGTGAGGAAGTCAAATTAAATTCATGACAAGGAACCTTTCATTTTAAATTTATTTACAGGATTTTCTATTACTCAGGATGACCTCAAACTCATTCTGCACCTGAGGTTAGCTTTGAACTCCTCCTTCCAATTCCCAAGGCTTTCGATTAAACCTGGCTAACAATAATACCATTTAGAGGTTGCACATTATTAGAACTTGAGTGAAAAACTTCATTAATTTTTGCTAAAATGAGAATGAACAAATGAATAACATCTCTCCTTCAAAAAGACTACAAACTTGTATTATCAAATTCTTTTCAAATACAAATGACATGGTAAGAAAAGATGGAAATAAATTGAAATTAAAGATCTCACTTTACTTTCTCTCTTTCAGAATGTGTGTGTGTGTGTGTGTGTGTGCATGTGTGTGCATTTTTGCACATGTGCATGTTAGGAGCTTGTGGATGGTTCCCAGAAGTTAATGCCAAATGTCTTCTACTGTTCTTCATCTTACTGTTTGTGACAGGTCTCTCAACCTGGAGATGACTGGCTAGCCAGCATATCATGGAGGATATATACATTTATTTCCATCTCTCCAATGCTGAGGCTCCAGAATCACACACCACTATGCTCAGCATTTATGCAGATATAAGGTATTAAATTCAAGACCTCATGCTTGTGTAGTAAGCATTTACCACTGAGCCATCTACTTAGGCCCTTATTTTTCTACCAATAACTCATTTTTTTATTTATGTAGAATTTAACTAGCATGTTAGGTTTTAAGGAAGAATATGATTTATCCCTTACATGTTATGGCATTCATTCAACAAATAATGTTTTAATACCTATTATATGCCACATACTGTTACAAGGTATTTCTTAAAAAGTTTTTCATTGATTTGTACATCTTGGGAAGTGAGGACATGTGATATTATCAGAAAAAAAATTAGATTTGAGAAGATAATTATGTTGCCATTCCTATGAACTAAGGCAGCTGTGAGCAACTCCATTTTAAAGTTTACCAAGCTTGCAATTACTTGTCTGCAATTGTCTCTATCTTGATATTGATTCTTTCCCTGATATAAAAAAATCCTGCTGAGGCAGAAAAGTAGCAACAAGTTTTCAGTATGGTTAATACAGAACTTCTAACATTAAGATTTTATTACATAGTCCCAAACTATTTGCTCAGTTTCTTAAGACTAGCTAGATTTACTGAAAATTTACTACAAGGTAAAAGCTATCATTGTAAAAAAAAGATGAAATTGAACACATGCTTCCTAATCACTAGGATCTAGAACACTGCACTGTCACAACATTAATTTTTAACTCAAAATTTAGTTGAAGAAAATATTTAGCTCTCCACGATAGCGCTTGATAATGAAGTTGGTCAGTCACACATAAAAAGGAAAGAAAGGAGTAATTAAAATCTAAAGAAACAAAATTCAACAGGTTAGTCAATGCAATTAAGTTACTATGTCATACACTTATTATTCCTAGTTTTTTTTTCTAAGCTAAGATCCTTGCGATAGAAAATACAAGTTGTCTGTATTTTCATCTTCTTTGTGAAAGCTACTGTTAATTTAAATTGGCATATTTTTCTTAGCTAAACAACCACCTAACCACTGGCAATACAACAAGCACATTTTCTAGTTCTTCCCATCATAAAGGCTTAGAAACAATAACTAGACAAGTATACATGGACATCTATCATACCCTAACTGTAATTGCTAACTACCAGAGCTCTGTGGAAGAAATGGCTGATTCCTAGAACTTGGTTGTCTACGCAAGAAATGTTCAAAATTAGTCTCTAAACATGTTACCAATTCATAGATCAGAAAACTAAAAGAAACTATCTTATGCCATTAGACTCATAGCAATAGCAATCATAAATGAAGTTCCCTACTCCGCAAACTTTGCACAGTGTGAGCAATAGTGCTAGTAATAATTTCCACAGATAAAAGATGTCAAGTACATTAGGATCCAGGAGTTCATAATAAAAACACAAAAGCAAACAAACAATGGCAATAAAAAAAGGACAATTGACCTCCTTTGGAGGATCCTGTGGATCTATTATTTTGAAAATTGACCAAGAGAAATAGGAACTATCCATGTCATCTTTACTGAATGAACTATAAAGCTACAAGAGCAAGAAATTGATGATGAAAGTGTCTCTTTGTGGAGCTTTTTTAGCTAATAAATAAACAAGGAAGGATAAAATTCTCATATCAGCATTTTGCAAAACCTTACGAATTACCGGATCTAAGCATTCAGCAATAAGTATTTCAAAGCTTTAGTTCCCCCACTTAAACCTTGAAACATAAGCAGACACTTTTAGAAGTCATGGATTCAAAAAACTGGAAAGCAATCAAAGGTTAAGAGCAGCCAAATAAACACTAGATGTTGATACATGCATCCTCAAAACAGTAGGAAAGTTTTGTGAGATAATTTTGCTTGTTCTTGTTCCACCTCTTCCAAGGTATAGTATTCTTGAAGAGGGATACTAGAATTTCCTTTAGAGGCCCTGGTCATGTCTCTGGAGACTTTTTACTAACAAATCAGATAGGTCTCTTCTAGCATGTCATGGTGTACGTGAAGTATGATGCAAAATGTGGACTGGTTTCATCTAACTTGAAACTAATACAACCTGGAAAAGCAGTTAATATGGCTTGGAAACCGTGTGAAATGGACAGCACATCTATCTACACACACCTGTGGCAGAAGATTATAACTGAGATATGAAGTCAAGTGCTTAAGGAAATAGAGAAAAATTCAGCTAGACACTTTGATTATGAAAGTGGTATACGCAAAACCATGCATGCACCTAGGTAATCCTGAAAGCCAAGGAAAGGCCCACCCTGAGTTGCAAACTCAGAAATGACATGAACCCTTACTGAAGCTTTCACTTTAGGGTGCTCCCTAGGCTCAGTGTAAGCCTAGCTTAGTGTTGAATGAGAGGCAGAGCACAGAATCAACATGCCAAGACTGGGAAAGGTGGTATTTTTTTTTCAGTTTCTATTGTTCCAAGAAATGTCCATCAGAGAACTCTGCTGTCCAGAGTGCACAAAGAACTTAGAAAACTAAACACCAAGGAAACCAATGGCCCAATTAAAAAATGGGCCTTGGAACTTAAAAGAAACTTTACCAGGGATGAAATTAAAATGTCTAACAAATATCTTAAAAAATGTTCCACTTCCTTAGCCATCAGGGAAATGCAAATCAAAACTTCCCTGAGATATCATCTCACCCCAGTCAGGATGGCAAAAATCCACAATACAAACAACAACAAATGTTGGAGAGGATGTGGAGAGAGGGGAACTCTGGTGCATTGCTGGTGGGAATGCAGGCTCATACAGCCACTCTGGTGAGCCGTCTGGAGATTCTTAAAGAAATTAAAGATTGAAATGCCATATGACCCTGCAATTCCACTTTTGGGTATAACCCCCCATAGAACAGAGGTTCACCTCGATAGCACAAGCACGACCATGTTCATAGCAGCACTGTTTACAATAGCAAAGTCATGGAATCAACCCAAATGTCCAACAGTTGACGAGTGGATAAGGAAACTGTGGTACATCTATACAATGGAGTACTACTCAGCCATCAAAAATGATGAATTACTGGAATTTGCCGGGAAATGGATGTCCTTAGAAACAATTATATTAAGTGAAGTAAACCAGACCCAGAAAATTAAGCGCCGTATGTACTCCCTAATAGGTGGCTCCTAGTACCAAACCCACCCAGCCCACCTAGAGATAGTAATTGCAAGGATTATGAACAGGAGGGATGGAGTAGGAGGGCCACACCAGAAAGAAGGCGAGAAGGGACCATGTTACAGCAGAGAAAATAGGCCTCCATCAAGGACTCAAATAAGTAATGAGACATATGATTAAGTTCACAGACTTTTGTTCCTGATCATTTACTACTGAGGGGGTATGATCTCACCAGAAGAGGAGGGCATATAGTCTGGCAGATAAAAAGTAACCATTGTGCAAATTGGTGATAGACCCCTCCCTCACTGTGGTTTCCCACTTTTATTACATCTACCTTTGAATGTGCTTTTATCACAAGACTCTAGTTTAACAGCTTTTTGTCTCTGACCAGGGGGTAACATACAATGCCCATCAGGATGGAGTGAAGGGCATTGCAGGAGCAGCAAAACTGCAAAAGAAAATCAACAAACCACAATCCAGAACTTCAGAGACTCTATATCAACCACCTAGAACTAGGCCAGCTTAATCTCTCCCCATCCTGAAGCTCAGGGAAATTTGCGGAAGAGGGGGCGGTAAGAGTGTAAGAGCAAAAGGATGGGAGGAGCAATGATATGTAAGATACTCCATACAAGTTAGGGCTGAAGCAATCATAATTGGACTTTACATGCCCTGCGCATTGTCCAACACACTATTGACCCCACAAAGTCCAGCATCTGCTAAAGGCACCAAGATGTTTGGAGGCAAAGGATTGGCAGCCACAGCAGTGTTCCTATACCTAAGGGGAACACGGGAAAGGGTTTAGGGAAAGGCCACTGGGTCTTTGCACGTCATCAGAGAGGAGGGCCCAGAGGAAAATCAGGCATGCACAAGAAAGGACTCTCTGGGAATTGGGGCGGGAGGCACTGGGGGATAGGAAGGTAGGGGGGTGGGGAGGAGGAGCAGGAGGTACGGGGGGAGGAGGAGGGAGGGAGAGAACTGGTGTACCCATTAAGTTTGTATGAGCTGAAATAATAATAAAAAATAAAAAAAAGAAATGTCTATCAGAACCATAGATGTACATATGCTAATCAAAGAGACTTTTTTTTTTCATCTTATCCAATTAAGAACATCCAAAGTACAATACCAACATGCCAGTGAAGATGTGCCCATCTGGTGCTGTAGAAGCATGACTGTTATGGAGATAACCAACTATTTCGATTACATCTAAGGCCTGCCCCTTAAGAGGGAATACATGCTTGGTGCAGTAAACCTGGTTGAACACTTTAGACCCTAGTGGAGAACTTATTACTGTTTAGCTAAAACAACATGGTACCAACATGCCTTCTAAATGTTTATGCTTATATCCATGTGTACCTTTCAACAACAAAAAACCCGACAAACTCTGAGAGGAAGAATAATAACATAATATTTCCATGTCCAGCTTTCAATAAGTAGCCAAAAGCTTACAAAGAAAAAAGCATAGTCTGTTAAAAAAAAAAAAAACCAAAATAGATCAGCAGAAATGCAGACTTTGGAGCTTCAGTGCAAGTACTTTAAAATTTCTTGACAGGAGAAGGATAGCTACTTTCCTCTCGAATTTACCTACAGATAAGTCTTCTACATCCCAGCCAGTACTCAGACACTTGCCAGTACAGGCATCCCAGATGAAACCCAGTGGACACACATGCATAAAGGAGAAGACTGTCTGGAAAGGAGAAAGCATGCAGTGAGAAAGGAGAGCGGGTTGGGGCTGGAGAGGTGGCTCAGAGGTTAAGCCTCTGCCTTACAGGCGGAAGGTCCTGAGTTCGGATTCTAGACCCCATGTAAAGACGCCGGGCAGAAGCGGGGGCGGCCTGTGTTTCTGGTCCTGGTAGGGCACAGCCTGTGAATCCCTGGGCAGAGTAAATAAGGAGGAGGTGGAGGTGGTCTATGGTGGTTCCAAATTCGCCCGTGGTTCTACACACACCCACACACACACATACATACACACCACACACACACAATTGAATATAAATAATAATAATAAAAAAAGGAGAGCGGGTTAAAGTGATATAAACTGATTGAGTTCATGTATGAAAGTATCCAAGAACAAAAAAATAAAGTCTTCAATATGCTTAAAATGAAAAAGTCAAAAATGTATTCAAAGAGAGAAATAGAAAAAAACCTAGCACCATGAGCAAAAATCTAAAATAAACCAGAAAACAATGTATGAAACACAAGATACCATACTGTAAACAGAAAAATACGTATCAAGTGAAATAAATAACAAATTTTAAAAGGAAAAAAAATCAGTAACTGAAAAAGCAACTTTGCTAGGCAGGACACTTCAATGTTATTTTTGAGCAAAAAGAGAACCAGAAAACCTGAAAGTCAACTAAGAAGCAGAGAGGAAAAACAGAACGTAGAAAAATTGAGCATAGTGAACCGTGACAGCAAAATTGGTATCATATTGGTATCAGAATTATAAAGGAAGAGAAGGAAAAAGAGTAAAGAAATAACAGCCCCGAACTTCACCAAAATGAGACTGTAAAATACTGACAAACGACAAAGCAAAAGAAAGAAAAATGAAAATAGCAGAAGAGCAGCTTGTCAAGTATGAAAGAGTTCTTCTTAATGTGTTCTACAGCAGAGTTCCATCAAAAAAACATGATAAGATTGTAAGAACCTATAGGGGAGGAGGTATGTTGCTGGCCAGGTCACTGAAATGATGACAGGGCTGCTGCATCTGGAAGATAACTGCAATGAGTTCTACCCCCACTGGATCTAAACAGGGATGATATATCAATATTCCTCCATGGACCAGCAAGGATCCCAGGAGAAATAACTACTCACAGTGGGAATCATAGGGGCAGATGCTAGACAGATAAAGGGGAGCATTCCCACCTGTGGGTTTATTCATTGAAGGGTCACTTATATTACCACTGAGGCTTGGTCCCCTACTACAACCTAAAGGGAGCCCTGTGGTTCATACAAGCAGACAAGCACTTGAGTAGGGGGGGTGGGGACAGGAGAGAGAGAGAGATAGAGAGAGAGAGAGAGAGATATGAAGGGGCAAAGGGAGGGGAGAGAGAAAGTAAGAGAGACAATCGCTCATTTTGTATTTATAAAAGAAAAATTCTTAATAAAAAATAAATAGAAACCGGGGCTGGAGAGGTGGCTCAGGGGTTAAGCCTCCGCCTTGCAGGCGGAAGGTCCTGAGTTCGGATCCCAGATCCCACGTATAGACGCCAGGCAGAAGCAGGGCTGCCTGCACTTCTGGTCTGGTAGGGCAGAGCCTGTGAATCCCTGGGCAGAAGGAGATGGAGGCATCCATGGTGGTTCGCGAATTCGTCCGTGGTTCTACACATACACAGACACACACACACACACACACACACACACACACACACACACACACACAGATACACGAACATGCGCACAGTTGAATAAATAAAAAAATTTTTAATAAAAAAAATAAATAAATAAATAGAAACCATGGGAGCTGAAATTCAAGGAGGTGATTTAGCTTGTTTAGGAAGGGAACTATCAAATAAAGATTCTAATGTAGCAAAAACTCTTCTTCAAGAACAATTGAAGATAAACAGAGGCTGAGGTATTTTTGTTACCAATATACTTAATCTGTAAGAAGGGCTAAAGTGTATGTGACAGGAAGAAAGGTCACATGGCAGTACCTTAATGTTATGTGAAGAAACAAAGACCTTTGGTAAAAATGATAACATGAACAAATATAAAAGCTCATGGTATTGCATTTGTAGTTTGTAACTTTGCTTTTTAAAAAAATTCTCCATGAAAACAAGCATGTTTAAATGCATGAACCTAATTAAAACACATTATTGAACATACAATGGAGACATAAAATCTAGCTTCATTATATGTATTTCCATCTATGACATATATCATATACATGATATGTGATGTATGATATATATGTCAAAAATAGTAGATATATACAGGAGTACAGGTTTTTTATGTTACTGATGTTATGCTGCCAGTAATGAAAGTTACATTTCTATCAATTTAGGATGCTAAACTTAATCCTCATGGTAGATATGTGTAAAGTACATTTGAACTGCTGTTAAGATTACACATTCAGGGTGGTAAAGCTACAGACCAGTTGACTGTATGTGTGAGTTCTGCATTTGTAGATTTAGCTAACTTTGGAATAAAAGTATTTGTAAAAGCAATTGTCTATATTGAACACATAAAATTATTGCTCTGTAAACAAGGCAATATAATGATTATATATTTACACTGTTATTGGGCATCTCAAATGAATTGTAGATAGTTTAAAGCAGATAGAAGGATGTGTAAAACATATGCAAATGCTACAATATTTTATGTGTGGGATTAGGACATATAACATTCTGGTATGGGGAGGGTTCCTGGCATCAATTCCTTGCAGATACTAGCGTACAACTAAGTATATGTACACACATGCGCGCGCACACACACACACAGAAGTGAGACAATAATTAAAAATCATCTAAACACATACAAAAGTGGTAATGGAGAAAATGAAGGACAAGAAAATTGTTATGTCTAGGAAATAAAATGTTAAAAATGTGTCCTTATCAGTAAGAGATTTTTGTATTTTACTTATTTATTTCAGGGGGGGAAAGGGGAGGAGGAAAGCGGGGGAGAAGAAGGAGGAGGGGGAAGGGGAAGAAGAGAGGAGGTGGACGGAAAAGAAGGAGGAGGGGGGAAAGGGAAGGGGAGGAGGAAAGAGCAGAGTAAAGGCCAGAGGACAACTTTCGGAAGTTGACTCTCTTCTGCCACCATGTGGGCTCTAAAGATCAAACTTAGGTCACAGAAAGCAAGAACTGATGAATGGTTGTCACTCCTTATCAGTTATTGTATTAAGTAGAGATAGATTAAATATTAAGAACATGATTTGGCAAATTGGAAAAAGACACATATTTGTTGTTCATACCACTCATTCTATATGAAAGCACAAATATGTTGAGAGTTAAAGGATGAAAAGATATTCTATACATTTACCAACAAAAAGAAAACTGTCAGATGACATAGATTATAAGTCAAAAGTTCTTATAAAGGAATAAACTCAAAAAAGTGTCAGTTCACTGATGTATATAATAGTTTTAAATTTTTATGAAACTGACAACAGATCCCTGAATACAGGAGAAAAATATGAATGGAATTGAAGAGAGGACTAGTTTTACAACCATAGTTGGAGATTTCAGCACATCATCTAGAATGATGACTAAAACATATAATTAGAAGATGAATAAGGTAAAGGAGGCTCAACAATTATAAACTAATTAGAAAAGACAAACATAAAATGCTTGCCACCCAAAAAAGAATGCATGTTCTTCTCCACTTTTTTTCTCTCCTTCCTTCCTTTCTCTTTCAAGAATGCATGTTCTTCTCCACTTTTTTTCTCTCCTTCCTTCCTTTCTCTTTCTTTCTTTCTTTCTTTCTTTCTTTCTTTCTTTCTTTCTTTCTTTCTTTCTTTCTTTCTTTCTTTCTTTCTTTCTTTCTTTCTTTCTTTCTTTCTTTCTCCTTTTAACTATCTCTTTTATCTCTCTCCTCTCCCATTCTCTTTCTCCCTTTTTATCTCTTTAATTAATAAGTAAAATGCATACACAAATCATAACATTGGTGGATGAATGATAAATGAACGGCTGGTACTATTACTATTCAAATGTAGGAAGCACTGCATTATATAAATATCCTTAAAATTTAATCACCAAGTCAACAAAATGAATGATCAGAAATGCAGTTTTAATTTTCTAGATATATACTAGTAATCTTACATGTTAGTTTATGTGGGTGATCTTATATGTGCTGGGAATATAGCTCAATAGCAGAGGAATATTTGTGTAGCATGTATGATAGACACTCAAGTTCATTACCTAGCACTGCAAGTAAATATGCAAGTAAATAAATAAATAAGCAATGCTAACCTATTAATAATAACATAACCAATGATTAGATAATGTGGGTGAGCTAATGGAGTTTTTCTTTTCATTTTGCCAGCCATATTCTACATGAACCGTTCTTCATGCAATACTGAATGCTCTTCTCCAAAAGCTTTAATAAACATTTCAGATAGCTTCAGTGAAAACATAAGCAAAAATTTCGAAAAAATGTCTTAGAACCCGGGAAGATATATGTGTTTTTCCCAACTATTCAAAACTTGATTTTTTTAAAAAAATGGTTTAGTAAATAGATCCTACTGAATTCTAAATTCTAATAATTATGAATAAACATATAATTATTTCTAGGTCTTGTGTTATTCTAAAAATATAATATTTTATATACCCATCTTTTCTTTAATACCTATTTTTATACCTATTTCTCTTCAATACTTATTAATTAAATTACAGAACTAGTGACTGAAGGGTGTTATGCATGCTATGTATGTTAAGCAAATACTCTGTTTCTGAACTACGTGTCTAACCTCTGAAAACAGGTGTTAAAAAATTTAAAAGCATGAGGGTATTTAAAATGTCTCAAATATCATATAGTGTGACAATGAAAAAGAAATCATACCAAAATAGTATTGAGTGTATGTGTGTGTGTGTGTGTGTGTGTGTGTGTATATACATGTGCGTGCAGGTATATGTATGTACCTGTGAAGTCCCAAGGGTGCTACTGGGAATCATACTGGATTGTTCTCTCTCCTTAATGATTTTCTCTGGGTTTTCAAAGACTCTGTCTTCTAGAGCCAGAATTGTCATTTCCACCTCATATTTTTACATGGTGTCTGGGGATCCAAACTGAGGTCTTTTCACTGGAAAGGCAAAGGCTTTTAATCCCTGAGCCATCTCTCCAGCTCCAATATACCAAAATACTTAGGAAAGGTTGGGCAATATGTCAAATTTAACAAAACAGTATGGAACAAAAGGCCAGTTTCACTTCTGTTGAGTGTAGAATGAAGACAAAATTAAAATTACATGGAAATCAAAACAGGCTTCATAATATCTATGGATTCAATTAACATGATAGATAATTCCTTATAAGATTCAATTAAAACCAAAGCATTGTGAAGATACCTACCAGAAGTAAACTGAATTATTACATCACTTCAGAATTGAACTCTAAGTTCAAACCAGTCAAGCCAATTGCAAAGACAGTTATAAAAAGATTTGTTTAGACTTATGTATAGTGAAATTCAAAAATTAACCTACTATTCAGTTCACTAAAACTTGTAGAGATTTGTTATTAACAAACAAAAGTATGCTAATATTTACTTAATTCCTAAAGTTATTATCTCACTTATTGTGACAAATGATCTGCACCTGATTGAAATACTGGACAATAGAAAAAAAGCTTAAAAAAGGAACATTAATACAAAAGTACCAATGAAAGTTGCTTTTAAAATAAAAGACAATGGGGCTGGAAAGATGGCTTAAGAGGTAAAATCCTTGCTATGCAAGCATGTGAGCTTGAATTCAGATTCCCAGCATTCACATCAAAGTTGGGAACTGCAAGGTGGTGTTTATCTGAGATCCCAGCTCTGAGGTGGGCAGAAAAAGAGGGATCCCAGGACTTGCTGGCTAGTTGCTTTAGCTGAAACAGCAAGCTCCAAGTTCAGTGAAAGACCCAGTCTCAAAAAAAAAAAAAACCCAATATGGAATAGATTAGAGAACCTTTCAACACTGTAACTAGAATCTTCCTTATATAGCAGAAGGTGTTTGATATAGATAATCACAACTGGCCAAAGTTCAGAGGGCTAGTGATTCTGGACTGCTGGGCCCCAGGCAGGACATATGAATCACCCATCCCACACCGCAAATGTAAGAAAATATCACAGGGGTAGATGATAATAGTGTGGGAGCCTGATGGTGAGGAGTGAGACCAGACAGTATATTCTAGACAAGACAAGTCTGTTGCATCCATGAACTCATTGCAGTTATGTCTACATCCACAAGACCTGCATAGGATTTAGTCCTTCAACATTTTACCACAGAAGGGGAAAGGTTTTGAGAGGCTCTACACTTCCCTGAGAGACTATTGAGACTAGATGGGGGAAGGGAGAGAGCTTCCCTTAATGGTGTACCCACTGATAATCCATGTCCCAGCAGGTGTTCACTCACATGTCATTAAAGGTACCACAGATCAAACTCAATGGGCCACACACACAGAAAGACATTAAATCAGGAAGGAGACTGGCAGGGAAGAAGAAGAAGGGAAAAAGAGGGAGATGGATTTGGGCAATAATGGGTAAAAATGATATAAATTCACTATATTTGTGTACGGGATTCTAAAAGAATAAAATAAAACTGCAAAAAGGTAGAAAGTGATTGAGAAGGGAAGTCCATACCTACCTCTGATCTTTATATAAATGCCAACACACACAGAGTACACATGCACACAGAAAAAAAGAAAATACCACAAACGTGCAGAGAGAAAAGAAATGAAAATGACCTACATGCAGACAAAAAATTCTTCCATTTTGTATTGACACTGGTTATAGGTTAAGAACGTGTACAAGAGCACTTCTACATGGACAATAGGAATAAAGCATGCCACCAAATGAGACAGTTTGTTTTGTTCACAAGGTAAATATTCCACAGGATCTTCAAGAACTGTAATTTACAACAAATACTCAAATGCTGAAAAATATCAGCAAACATTGTTGAGTAGTATTCAAATAAAGTGACAATGAATTTCCTGGCAAGGTAAACAGCATTATACATAATTATGTGGTAAAACTGTCTATTTAAAGAGCCAATTTCAGCTTTTAGAAGTTGCTACTACGTATAGCATCATTCATCAGATCAATCGAAAATACGTTGTGCACATAGTCTTAGAAACATTTGCTTAAGATGAGAGATCAATCAATCTTAGCAGCAGATATGATCATGAGTACACACTTATTATATGCCCACAATCACAATCGACACTTGTCTGACAAGATTGTGAGCACTTTTTTTTTTTTGCTGACTTTTAATTTTTTTTAATTTCTTTCACTTATACAAAGTTAGTAAGTACCCCATTCCCCTCCCTCCCTCCACCTCTCCCTGGATCCCCTTGCTCCCTCCCCACCTTTTCCCTTTCCTTTACCCCCTCCCTCCTTTTTTCCCAGTGCTCCCCCCCCCCCATTCCTGGAGCATCCTATAGCGTGCATGTCAAACTTCCCTCTGGGTCCTCCTTTCTGATGAGGTGAAGGACTCAGTGGCATTGCCTAGAGTGAGCATTTTTCTTGTAGACACACTTGTCTTTATTCTTGAAGGTATAAACTTTAACCTTCAACTGCTTATCAGCATTTCTGCTTTCTGTTTGGGATTAATAAATCCTTTGGTCAATAACATCTCTCTGGTGATGGTCGAAAAGTTCCCTTTAAAACATGTTTTGCCGTTTTAAAGCACTTGGTAGCTTTTTGTGAAGATTAATTACAAGTAAATTCAATGGAACATAATTGTACACATTTTGGGAGTACAATATGATGTTTAAATACATGTATACAATGCGTCATGATGAGATCATGGTAACTGGCAGATCAAAAATTTAGTGTTTTCTGCCTCTCTTGTGGAAGGGGATTTCTAGGCTGAGTGCTAAATGCTCTTCAATTTACAGAGCAGTTTGGTGTACTGTCATCCTACCTGTATGTTCATAGGCTGTTTTCCCTATTGAATTATTTCCTTCCATTTTTAAAATATTTTATTTATTTATTTGAGAGAGAGAGAGAGTGTGTGTGTGTGTGTGTGTGTGTGTGTGTATCAGAGGGCACCATACATCTCTGTGGAGGACCAAGAATGACTTCAGGAATCATCCTGGATTACTTCAACCTCCTTTTTTGTTTTACTGTGGGATTCCCCAACTTCTGCCCACCAGGGCCAGAAGCCAGGCCACCACCATTTCCACCTGGCATTTTTATGTGGGACCTGGGATCTGAACTCAGGACCTTCTGCTTTCGACACAGAGTCTTAATCCCTGAGTCATCTCTCCTGCCATTTCCTTCAATTTTTTAGGTTCTTGTTCTAGTTAATAGTAACAGGACTATTTTCCATTCTGACAAGCAGGTTTTGAGTTCAATCAGAAAGCTGTTGGTTGTCTCCTTGAAACTCAAGCCACTAAATACACTGGTGGTCACCTGTTGCCATAGTGATTTTTATTGCAACTTGTAGGTCTCATGAGTTGATGAGGCCTGTGGTTATTTCTCTCCCCCAGTAGCTTCTACAGCATTCCTTGGTACTGTGTAAGCTATCCAGCAAGGAGAAGTTCTCAGACAAGTTCTATTTGATGTATTTTGCCCATATTCTGTGATCAATTTGGCAGTGAAGTAAACAACAATGGTCAGTCATAATACAGATTACCGGCAACCTGGCAATGCTCTCCCAGAATCAGGCCATCCTAATCTCTCCCCATCCTAAGTCTTGGGGCATGACTGCAATACCAACATGGCCCCATTGATTATAAGGAATTGAAGAGAGATAAGAACACATAGGGGAAACCACAGGGACTAGAGCTGGATGAGTGAAGGGAAACACCCCTATCAGTGTGGTGGTCCAAGGAGTGGCAAATTGGTATGTATACCACAGAGGCCTGAACCCCCGCAAGAGTAGACAAGCAGAGGGAACCCTGGGGTCCATAGAATTGGCAAGGTAGGAGGGTAGGAGGGAGTGGGATGGATTGATGAGGGGGAAAAGAGACTAATGGGAAGGAGGGGGGATGGAGGGAAATACTGATCAAGCTTGTAAAACTAAAAAATAAATTAAACAATTAGTATTTTGGGGGGGACTGTGCAAAATTTCTACTACATACTATGAAAAACAAATGTAAATGCCAACCAGAGCTATTTTACTGGTCTACAGAAAATAAGTTATTCCAATCAAGTACATCCTGACAACCGTTCTGTCTCCTTCCCCTGTTTCTATTCTCAGCTTCTAGTAACCAGTAGACTAGACTAGCTCCTTTCTCCTTTGAGATAATATTAAATAGTACTTTTGGCAATGCCCTACACATCAATATGAAACACATTTTACTAGGAGGCATAGCAAAAAAATGTAAAATGACATCAAATTTCATGATCATAAGGTTTCATAAAATGTTCATAAGACATAATAACAAGTAAGACCAACATACAGTGAGAAAAGTTTGATGTCTAGTGACTGTTACCTTGTGTTTGTATAGGAGCATTTGATATAGGAATATCTGACCGAGGTATGACAACTCTGCAAATGACAAAAACAAGGGAACAAATGGTTATAAAGAGAAACTCAGATGAAAAGAAACCATTTACTGGGGTTATCCAGAATTTAATTCACTTTAATAACTTTCTTGACACATCAAAATATACCTATAATTATAAATATCCATAGATAGCAGTTTAAAGCAGCACAGCAGATTTAAATTTTATTTCAAGGAGCATACTATAAAAAAGAGCATTCAACCTTATTGTACAGCAAATAAATATGGAAATACTTCTTATCATGGGAATTAACAAAATAGTGCAATGGCCCTGATTTCATCATTCAGCAATTCTGGGAAACAATCTTTCCTAGTCTCCATCTTCACTTTACAGTTTTTTGTTATATCCATACTACTTCAGATATTCATACTTCTTTCTACATAGAAAAATGCTATGTTTCTTTGCATGATTCCTATTTTTCTCACCAATGTTAACTCTATTATTATTTCTTAAAAGAACTACCCCCGATTTTTAATTGCATTCGCTCACTCTCACTTTACACACACACACGTGCTGATATAGTACTTTGATGAAATGTTGTGGAACGCCATCCCTTAGCATTACACAATCATTGTCCACCTTAAACTATTTGTACACACAGGTGACCTGTCACAAGACTGGGCCCATTAACTTTCACACACAAAGGGGGAGGCCTCACAAGGCCTCACTCTTCTCCAAGTGTCAACAAGTACAGTATACTTGCAGAGACTTTTTCTTCAGGGTGCAGCTGCTTTTAAGTTGTCCATCATCCTGTAATAACCCGTAACCTATGATGCTAGAAATTACTATAATAAAAACAATTGGTTCAACCAGCTATACTTGAGTGGGATTGTTTCTTTGGTTTGTCATTGGTGCCCTATCTGGGGTGAATAGGTTTTTCTTCTCTTTCCTCAGGAAAAGTTCACAAGACACTTGGTGTCTGGATGTAGGGTATGTGAGAACCAAAGAGACTGGGAGGAACAGCTGCATTGTCCCTGTTGAAATTGAGACATGCAATTGAAGACTTTATGTGGGGGCAATCCTGCGTGGTGTGGACTGGCACATTTTCTTGCTGCAGCAGCAGCTGCACTGTGCCTGCTGTGGGTGAACAGAAGTGCAGCTAGGCTTCTCTATCTGAAGGCAGAGTGCCCGTGGGGGAATCCCAAACTGATCATCTTCTTCTGTGTGGTATGGCAAGCCTCCTTGATAAAAGAATTCTGTCCCTTGAGTATGAGGATGCTCAAATGGACTAGAAAATACATTACAATCTTTGAAGGTAGCATGTATAGGATAGGATCTTTATAGGCTCAGCCATCAGTTGCATGATCCTAACTCTAAGGCAATAACACATTCAATGAGGCTGAGCTATCTTCCAAGAAATGACTTGCCTATGAAAGTGAGGCATCATAGTAAGCAAAAGATATGTGGATACTATCCTCTGCTGTAGCCTATGAACCTCCAGGAAAAGTGAAAATACAAGAGAGAGGGAGGGGTACTGGCTTGACGATTCTTACTGTTGGGTGGGAGCAAAAAAGAAAGACCACAAATTAGATTTGTTGTCCCTTCTGAGATCCTTAAACTTGGAACCTATGTGAATAATCAGACAATGAGGAAGAAGAGCGTGAGGTAGAAGTGACAGAAGATAACTATCCAGCTCAAGACATATTCACATTCCGGGAATCTTCTGCTTTTGAACTGTTTGAATTTGGGAAGATTTTTACACAAGAACTGAGAGAACCTCTTACGTTTTGCTTGGGAAGATTATGGGACACAAGGGTAGGTGGGATCAGTTTGAGTACAGTAGAAGCAGAAAACTCAAGTCTTATAAATTACACTTCTTTCCTTAAGACAAAGTCTTAACAATCTGACAAATATGAAGAGAAACATTCCCTAAAGACTTTTAGGAAGTCCCTTACAGACAATAGAGGGAGGACAGGCATTGCTGAAGGAAATGGGCAGGACTGTGGCAGTGTTCAATGCCCAGTGATTGCACCACAAAGTACTCTTGATTCAGCAGGGTCCTCACTTAGATTTGCTGCTTCCCATTGTGGGGACAGGATCTCCACAAGATAAGAGAGGCTCTGACAGCTCTGAATGAACCATGTAAATTTGATTTCTAAAGTTCTAAAGCAATTAAGAGAGTATAAAAATAGCAAAAGCTGACAAAGGGGGATCTGGGTCATTCAAAAGCAAATGTGGCCTAATGCATGTTAAGCTGGAATTACTAAGCAAAAAAGTGAGTGAAACCCAAATTCAGTGCTTGTGAGCCTCCAGAAGGCTTTAAAGATTGAATACAAGTTTAGGGAAAGAGTAAATGACAGACTATTTCAGGATGGGAGAGGAAGACTGAACCTGTTTCTGAGAGCTTCTCTTCCCAGCACAAACTGTACATTTCTCTTCTGCAGCAAAGTATTATCAGAAGTAGAAACTGTTCTCAGCAGCTAGGGTCCAAACCTGTCAGATCCAGGAGCCTGTGAAAGCACAGCAGGCCAGATCACACATTGTTCCCCTTGGGTCTAGGCCAGTGCAAACAGAGTCAATTCAGGCCCCATTGAGTGTGGAGATACACAGAAGCCCAGTGGCAGCACCCGAGGATACAGAGGTAGGATGGGGAATGTCTGAGTCTTGTCCTGTCACTGCACTGGGGGCACATAATATGTCTGTTTTAACAGGTTTGCGATGGAGAATTTTGCACCAGGATGAATCACCTGGAGTTGCCAGATATTAAAATTCTTACTAGAGTTGTATAGGTTAAGACTCCTGAGGATGTTGTGATACAGTGAATTATTTTCATGTAAACAGAATACAGACTAGGGGTGTAGGAGGCCTACTTCAATTATGAACTATGGCTTTTCTCAACTCATATGACAAACTTCTAAGCTCAAATAATACCTTATTTAGAAATAGGGTCATAGGTTAAGGTGAATTCCTACGCTGGTATAGTGGTTTGTGTCTATATTTCCAGTATTCAGGAGGTTGAACGAGAGGATCACAAGGTCAGTTTGGCCTAGATAATGAATTCCTGTCCAATCCAAAGACAGATCTATACACTGGAATAGGATAAGCCCCTTATAAAGGGGGAAATTTGGATAGCTAGGCACCCTGGAGAGCTTCACATGACAACGACATACTCATGCAAATGACTTACAGATTAGAATATGTGTCACGGGCTCTTCTTCTCATGCTGTAACTTGAATTTGCACGGGGAAAACAGTAAGAACTCCAACGGCCATTCTGAAATCTTTTGATATATCTTTGTGGATAATCACAATGTCCTCTCACTGCGTGGAATGTTGAGGGCAGCTTACTACTCTAAGACCAACAATATAGGGGAAAAATATTTTAAAACACATTCATAAAATGACTTCTCTTCTAAGTGATTCATTTTGTTCAAAATGTAATGAGTTCAGCAAAATGCTGCTATCATATTGCTTTTATTTTTTCGTATTTCTTTTATAAAGATGATTAAAAACCTACCTTACTCATATTAGTTTAAAGAAGTCTTTTTTTTTAAACATTTTTTATTATCTCCGCTCATACAAGCTTAATAGGTACACCGGTTCCCTCCCTCTAGTTTAAAGAAGTCTTAAGGCTAGTGTAATTGGAAAGTTAGATTGAATATTTATCTCCATATATACAGTAATCATCCTAGACATAATTAAAGAGGAGTAAACTAATGGGAAAATTTAACTTGTCTTGATTGTGCATAGATTCCTCTTTTACTAGACCATTTATATATAGACTAATGAGAGTTATTGTTATGACTGACTGTATTTGGGTAAGACTACCATTACCGATATGACAGTAAAAAACTTCTTCATAGAAATTTTCCTAGCACTTTGGCCTAGAAAAGAGTTAGGAAAACAACTTAGTTCTCTGTACCACCTGGAAATTTAAGCCATTTGTGATTGACTTGATTTATCTATAAAACATTATGATCCAAGAGCTAAGAGACCCATCAGAAGCTCTGGCTCTTAGCTCTGTCTGTCCCAAAGTTAATGACAGAAAATTAAAAAAGAAACTCATGGAATTTCTCTTCTTAAATTATCATCAATAATAGTCAATGCATGCTGTCCTCTGACATCATCATACCTGGAGTATCTCTGATGCTGAGGCACTGACATTTGAGCTGACAGGAGGAATGAACTTTATGGCAGTGATTATCCCTTGGATTGCAATGCGCTTCTGCTCCCTGTACTGCAAGTTTTCAATCACCTTCTTCACCTCACTCATAGCTGTCAAGAGTGACTGAACTGCAAAAGAGCAATTCCCCCCTCAAAGCTGTAAGTTTTAAAGAAATACAGTGATTGAAAGAAGTTAGATGCCCAGGATAAGATTATAATGGGAAAATTTAAGCTTGTTACATAAGTTAGACATGTGGGACTCTGGGATCATATTTGGCATCTTCTCATGTATTAAGTCTATAAAATAGGCAAAATACAGGAAGTTTTTACTGGTAACAGATTTTACATGTTGATTAGAATTTATGTCATATTTGAAACTATGTTTCAACTAGTTAAGATCCAGAAAAACATATTTTGATTATTTTAACCACAAACAATATACTGTTGACATTAGGACATGTAAGAGGGCATCAATATTTATATCATGATAGATCAGTACTTCATTGTTACCTCATCATTTTCAAAAAAGGAACACATGTATGTTAAACTTTCTGACTGTGGGCCAGTGAGATAGCTCAGTGGGTAAGGCACCTGCTTGCAAAGCTGGAGACTTGAGTTCAATAATTCAATCCCTAGAAGCCCACATGGCTTCTCTCCCTCTCTCTCTCTTTCCCTCCCTCCTTCCTTCCTTCCCTCCCTCCTCTCTCAAATAAATAAAAATACTTTCTAATTATAACATATCAAGTCTACTTAAAAGTAAATGAATGTTAAGTCTCTCAAGACCAATTCAGTTCTAAATTCGGCATGCTATTTACTTTGATATCATTCTTTATTTAAAATTAGTAGTCAATTATGTTATCTATATTACTCTATAAGAGTAGCCTAATATATCTGTCAGCATCTGGATAAAAAAACTGTCTAGTGTCTTTCATGGTTTGAAATGTGAGTTGTTCCCCACAGGCTTGTGTGTCTGGATCTTAGTTGTTTGGGAAGGTCTTGGCACCTTTTGGAAGTGGAACCTTGCTGGAAGAAGGAATGTCACAGGGAGTGGGTCTTGAGGTTGATGAGCCCCACCCAATTTCAGTGAGTTAGTCTGCTCTTGTATTTGGCAGTTTTGCAACTTGCAGTCTCCATGGTGGACATGAACTAGGCTGCCTTCAATTTCTGCCTGGCAGCCATGCCTTTTCCACCACAGAGGACTGTATCTCCCTTCTGGAACCATAAGCTGAATAAATCTTCCTTCTCCCTTTAAGTTGTTTGAGCTTCAATGGTGTCTCACAGCAATAGAAAAGAGTAATCAATATAGTGTCTTATTTAAATATAAGTCACATGACTTCAGATTACCAATGCCAGATCTGATCTCGATGACATTAAATCAAGGTACTTTCCTCAGTCATTTACTGTCAATACACTCTCTTGTCTAATAAAATCAAAACATGAGCCCTTAGGAGGAACATGCATTTTAGGTCTACATTTGGATAAAATTATTGTCAGTGAGTTTTGCTACAAAGGGACTCATACCTGCAAGAGAAAAGAATATACATGACTAGTTAAAATAAGTCTTACTATATTTGTAGCAAATACATGTATCAGAAAGTACAACAAAATACCTTGAACAGAACTGCTATACTTGAAAAAGGTTTCTGGCACCGGTGGATAGGGATAATATCCACCAATAATGGTATTCTTCATTTCCTCAGACTCCATCCTTGAGTTAACCCACTGAGTAAATTTTTTTACCTTGCAATCATAGGTGTATGGATGGTTTCTGTGACCTTGCACTAAGAATGTACCACAAAAAAGAGAAACAAAAAGGTTACTACAGTAAATTGCTTGAACTTTCTATATAAAGATTCAGCATTAAAAAGGTCCTTTATATTACCAAGAAGAAAGTCCAGTCTACTTATTTACTATGTAACACATAGTTGTTCAAAGATAGCAAACATATCCTAAGAAAATCACACATATTGGGACATAAGTGAACTTATCCTGCACCTCTTT
This sequence comes from Typhlomys cinereus, assembly GCA_023101885.1. Classification (NCBI taxonomy): domain Eukaryota; kingdom Metazoa; phylum Chordata; class Mammalia; order Rodentia; family Platacanthomyidae; genus Typhlomys; species Typhlomys cinereus. The sequence goes on along the minus strand of JALPQD010000539.1, from coordinate 1,200,223 downwards.
ATATGATAATAAAGATCACAAGAGGAAAATAAATACACTTTATTTTTCCAAAGAGTTGGAATTCTCAGAAAAACTGATTTTTAGATCACATATGTACATGAAAATATAGTGTCTTACTAGAACTAAACTTCCTATAGATATAGTTCAGCATTTAAATTTAGGGTTTTACAGTATATGTAAAACTGGCACACTTAAATTAGATATTGTTAGCATTTACAAAACAGGATTGAAAAATGATATGATACGTATTTTCTAAATTTTTTCTTTTGACAAATTTCTTTTCACATTGTCAATATCAGTATTCACTTCTTTATATTTAGGGATGTATACACGAATACAATGTAATCCCCCAGTCTCAAGTCCCTACTCTTTCCCCACTACAAACTTTCTTCTTCCCTATAAGTCTCCCTCCTGCTCTCATGTCCTACTGTATGTATGGTCCACTAAACCCATCTGGGTTACTGTTGACAAATTTCTTAAGTATTAACATGGAAGCCTTCTGGCAAATGCATCATTCTATAGTGTAGAGTCACTCTCTCAGATAGAAATTTTTACCTTAATAGTTTTGAGGAGAAAGAGAAAATTAATGCAAAGTTGGTCCTCAGTATTTGTGGGGAAAGGGTCTTATGACCATTGCATACACAAAACTGTATAAATGCAAATCCCCTATATAAAAATGTCATATTATATGCATGTAACCAATACACATCATCATTTTTAATTTGAAGTCATTTCTGGATTACTTACAATACAAATGTATATAAAAATGATTATATTGCTTAGGGAATAAATGAGAAGAAAAAAGTTTATATATGGGCAACCTCTACATATTTTTTCAAATATTTGTTATCTTATGTTGATTAAATTTCAGGAGGTGGAAATCACATACATGGATGGCCCAGTTTACTTGTTAACAATGAAATTTCTTCATACAAATTTGATGTGAGATTTTTGTGGTCAGAATTTAGCACAAAGTAAAAAGAATGTTAAACTGATTATTTCTAGACCTTTTGACCAAGATAAATCTCAAAATCATATTGCATCTATATATGATATGACATCAAACAGCCTTCAATTTAGCAAGCAATTTAGAATTATCTGTATTCTACATCAAGCAGGAAACAAAATCAACCAAATGACATAAATTTGCATTTCTAATGAGTTGCAAATCATTTCCTCAATCAGAAGTAAACCATTTCATAGATAAATAATTCTTTGTTAAAATATTTTACAGTCATAATGAAGCCAACACAAAGCTATCTTGCAACAATGCTGTAATGTGAAGCTAGCATTTATTAAAAGGTTCTTATGAAAAGAAAGTATAATTTCAATAAAGAATACATAAAGAAGTTACTTACCAGTAACAAACACTCGGCTCTCATTTGTAGTGGTTAAGTAAAGCAGTTTAGGTATTTGCATGCTATTTCTAACTACTTTCAACTGGGTACACACAAAATATGTCACTGTAGAAAATGAAAACACTTGTGAAATTATTTTTGTATTTAAAGATGAAGGTCTCACTAAAAATTTCCCAAACACTAATGAACGAGAATCATAAAGAACTGTGCTGTTGAGCTGTAAAATCAAATTCATTAGGGGTAGCATTGGGGGAGCTGAGATTCCACATTTCTAATAAGTTCCTAAGTAATACTGGTACTGCCTTATCCTTCGACCTCATTTAGACCAACAGGAACCTTACCAAGAGTTAGTTAGCCTATTATTTCTTAACCAAATGATCTTATGTTTGAAAAGTATGTATAAGTAAAGCTATTTTCTTATCTCACGGATGAGGAGTGCAAGCTATTCTAGTTGAGAATACAAAGAGTGTAAGTTATTTTCTACAGGGAAAGAAAGGTTAGTTTATAATATATGCAACTGATTTACTCAATGTAGCATTGAACTCTGATTGTGTTGAATCATTTAACTGCAAAGGGCCATAAAGTATTAATATTTGTTTATGCAAGTGATTTATGTCTCTCATGCATTTATCTTAAAATTAAACTTCAATGCTCTGTCACTGTGCTTGTATCACCTATTTATTTTTTTTTCATCTTGCTAACCTATTTGGTAGGCTACAAATAATCACTGAAATGGGGTTACAATGTTTTCAGGATTCAACTACCTTTGAAAGATATTATTCAGTTATTAAAATGTCGTTAATCCAAACTTACTGCTTACTTCAACTCACTACATGCTCAATTTTCATTTTATGAACTAGGAAATAAACAAATGTAAAATCATGTAATAATACATGTTGTAGTTAATTTTGGGTGTCACCTTGAGCACACCTGGCATTAACTAAGATCAGCTGTCAGACTATCTGAAGAGATTATCCAGATCAATACATTTACAATACAAAAACCAGCCCTAGATCTGATTGAAACCTTCCTAGATCTGATTGGAACCTCCTAATAGTGGATCGGATAAAAGGAACCACAGAATAGAAGATGTAGAAGAGAGACTCTCTGCAGCTCTGAGTCTCCAGGATGTTTGCAGTGACTTAGCCTGCCTCCAACTTCAGCCACTAGCCATGCCGCCTCTGCCATGAAAGACTGTTTCTCCCCTCTGGAACTGTAAGCTGAATAAATCTCCTTTTCTCCCTTAAGTTGCTTGACTTTGAAGAGCTCTTTCACAGAAACAGTCAAGAGTAACTATTATAATATAAAAGTAGGTTCTCATCTGACAAAAAAAACTCTGTAACACAAAGTCTAAGAATGACCTTAATTAATAGTACTTTTACTTAAAAAATCCTGTGTAAGCATAAATATTAAGGGATAAAGGCTAAAAAAAGACAGTAATAAAGAAAATTCTAAGATTTGTTAGACAGTTGATCTTAGGTTATATTCTTACCATAATAAAATCAAATCTCTAATTCTAACTTCATGACCACTGAAAGTCATCACAAGAAAAATCTTAGACCTGCTACAAACTTTCAGCAAAATAGTAGGATACAAAATTAACACACAAAAATCAGTAGTTCCTCTATATCAGTAATGAACATGCTGAAAAAAAAATCGCGAAAAAAATTTCATTCATAATAGCCTCAGAAGAAAAATCTAGGGGTACGCCTATCTAAGTACATGAAAGACTTTTACAAGTAAAACAAGCACTAAAGGAAGAAATAGAAGATACTGGAAGATAGAATACTGGAATATAGAATGTTAAAGGATCAGCAGAATTAATATTGTGAAAAGATCATATATTACCAAAGCAGTCAATAGATTTAATATAATTCCCACTGAACTTCTAATGGCATTCTTTACAGAGCTAGAGAAATAATACTAAAACTGGCACAGAAGTGTAGGATTTCTCAAATAGCCAAAATAATCTAGAATAAAAAGAGTGATGCTAGAGGTATTACAGTACCTGAATTTAAGTTATACTATGCAGCCATAGTAACAGAAGAGCATGAAACTAGTACAAAACGACAAACAGACCAATGGAATAGAAAGACCAAGAAATAAACATGAGCAGTTAAAGCTATTTGATTCTTAACAAAGATATATATATATATATATATATATATATATATATATATATATATATATATATATATATATAAAGCTTTAGTGAGATTCTACCTCAACTACAATCTGAATGGACCCCAATCAGAATGGACCACCCCAAGCTGAATGGTTATCATTCACCAAATAAAAAAATATAGTAACAGAAAACAAATGTTGATGAGGATGGAGGGAAAAAGAAATCCCAATACACTGCTGGGAGGAATGTTAATTAAGTCCAACCACTGAGAAATTCAATGTAGATGTGTTTCTCAAAAGTACTAAGAACCCGGGGCTGGAGAGGTGGCTCAGGGGTAAAGCCTCTGCCTTGCAGGCAGAAGGTCCTGAGTTTGGATCCTAGACCCCATGTATAGACACTGGGCGGAAGCGGGGGTGGCCTGCGTTTCTGGTCCTGGTAGGGCAGAGCCTGTGAATCCCAGGGCAGAGTAAACAAAAGGAGGAGTTGGAGGCGTCCATGGTGGTTCCCGAATTCGTCCGTGGTTCTACACACACACACACATACATACACACACGCGCGCACACACACACAATTGAATAAATAATAATAAAAAATTTTTAAAAAAGTACTAAGAACCCAACTCCAGATCCTCCACTCAACTCCTGGGTTTATATGTGAAGGAATCAAAGCAAGTATACTATAAGGATACTTGCATGCCTATTTTATTGCAGCACTGTTCACAATAGAACTTGCATCCTAGCAGGGCATCTCTGGTATACATGTGAGAGATTTTCAAGATTCAGAATGATCAGTAAGGATGTTCATCAGGGAATATCTTGATTATGTTAACTGATATGGAAGGATCAATGTTAATAGTGGGCATGTCCATTTCATGGGGGGGGGTCTGGACTGAAAAAAAATGGAGAGTACAAACCAAGTAAGTATACATTCATCTCTGTTTTCTGATTGTGGATTTGATGTGGTCACAAACTCCTGCTGCCTGAACTTTCTATCAATAATGAACTAAACCCTTGAATTATGGGCCAGAATCAGCCTGTTCTCCATTAAGTTGCTTTTTGTTAGGATACGTTAACACAGCAATAAGAAAAGACACAAAGACAGTAAGTACGATGTGTATTCTCCCATATATGGAATCTTAAAAAAGGCATGAACATACAGGAGAGTTTATTGGGGAATAGAAAGAGGACTTAGGAGGAAGGGAGAGGAGGCTCAATGAGGGTAATGGAGGGGTAAGTGTGATCCAAGTATCTTATTTACATGTACAGAAATATTATGATAAAATCCACTATTTTGTATAATATACATCAGTAAAAATTCATATTACTGAGCTAAGAATGAAGCTCAGTGGTAAAGAGTCTGTTTAGCATATATATGGCCCAGAATTCAATTCCAACTGTAAAAAAAACTTGTAATTTCCATATGCCGGAAAAATACCTTATTTAAAAAAATGGCACTCTCTCAAATAAATAAAAATATTTTAAAAATATATAAAATGTAAATGAAAATATATAAAATGTAAATGATGCTGAGATTTGCAGATCTGACTCAGTGGATAAGTGTTTCCCACACAATTCTGAGGCCCTGGGTTCAGATTCTCAGAATCCACATAGATGCCATACACTGTATAAGTGTCTGTAATCCCAGCATACCTATGGGAAATGGGAGGTGAAGACTGGAGAATCTCCAGAAGCTTGTAAGCCAGATAGCCTGGTGTACAGAGTATGGAAGAGACCCTGTTTCATACATGGTAGAAAATTCAGGGTTGACACCCAAAGATTGTCTTCTGACTTCCACATGTTTGCTTTGGTAAGCACATTATCATACTCTTTCTCCCTCTGCCTCTTACTCCCTGCCCCACACTCACATACATACTTACACATCATATTCTCACGTATACACAATAAAGAAAAAGGAAAAATGGTACTGAGAAAACTGGCTATCCATACATAAAGGACTAAAACTAGAGTCCTATATCTCAAACTTGTGTGGAAGTATTTCATCTGGATTCCTTACTATGGGAAGGAGGTTCTTAAGACTCAAGAAGTTAACAAAAATTATAAGGCCACCAAGGAAGCTCCCAAAATTTACAGAGATTCAGGAAGTTCAGAAAATTGCGAGATTCATTAAGGCCCTCTACAAGGCTGTATCAGTGGTAAGGAAATCACTGGGGTAAAAGGTAGATATCAGTAGAGTTACATTCAACACAGAGTTCTAGAGGTGCAACTTTTGAGAATCATCACTGACACAGAGATCAGCCTTTTGTGATGTGGTTATGTTTTAATAAACCATGCTGCAAGCCACCCATCACCCATACACATGGTAACAATTCCAATAACCTCATTGGTGCACTAAGCTGGAATTGGATGGAATTATTAATTTGGTTTAATATTGGTACCCTATCTAGAAAAAAATAGATGTTTGTTGACATCATCTCAGGATAATTAACATGATACAACTTCTTATCCTCCTTCCTCCACCTCCCAAGTTCTGAGATTCTAGATGGATGCTATGATGCCCAGATGCATGCTATTATTCTGAATAAAATAAGCCCTTCCTAGGATCTCAAGACCTGGAATCAATCAGAAGAACTGGACAATAATGAGGAAAAGAAGAAAGTGGAAACAATAAAAGACAGTTCAAATGTTCAATTTTTAATGCAGAGAAGGGAAAAAGTCCATGGGGGACTTAATAATGGCTTGGTACAGGAAACTATGATAACCAGGGGATACTCTGCACCTGAACTGCCAAAATTGGAGATGACCTTCTACATAACAAATTAAAGAGCCCTTTTAAAGCCTAACTCATGAAGATATGGTACATAAAAATGGATGGGATTAGTTTGAATGTTGGGAAAGTGGAGAAATTGGGTTATGTAACTACTCATCCCTCTCTGGGATGAAGGCTGCATAATCTGCAGAAATATGAGGGAAATAATTCCTTGATGGTCCAGTTTGTAAGAGCCTTTAGGGACTTTTGACTGTGACAGCTCATGAATATCAGAGATTAAAAGACAACCGAGGAAGGACAGGAATTACTGAGGGAACAAGGAATGTGAGAAGCAGTGTCTGATGCTCAGTATAGCAGGCTGGATAGAACCATGTTTGTAGGAGTGTTAAGCACGAAATTAATTCAACAGAAACCTCAAGAAAGCCCCATGGTAAAAATGTGTTCTGGAAGGTCTGAATGACTTAGCTTACCATGAAAATCTGGTTTGGAAAGTGTTATAGTGGACAAGGGAAAGAAAAAAGAAACATAGACAAAGGGACTTCTAGGTCACTCAACATCCACTAAAAATTCAACTCAGAAAGTAGAAGGGAGAAGAAAGAGGGTTTTCAATGGAAGCAAAAGGGGGATAGAATTGAGTAATATAAGGTGAAATGACTTAATTGATCACATATATGCACAAAACATGTATATATATAAGTATATGAATATATGTAACTTGCTCAATAAGAAGGTCCATCCCACAAGACAGAAGAGATTGAAAAAAATTAAGAATGAATAAAAGACCTTAAGGTAAGTCCTGAAACTTTGAAACTATTACAATAGAGAAAACATTTCAAGTTGTAGGCATATGCAATGACTTTCCAAAAAGGAGTTCAATAGCTCAGGTAAAAAGAACAAGAAGTACCAAATGTCATTGCATCCAATATAAAAGCTTCTATACAGCAAAAGAAGCTTTTGCTGGAGTGAAGAAACAACTTACAGAAAAGGGAAAAAAGTCTTTCCAGCTAATTACATGACAAAGAATGAATATCTAGAATATTATATAAAGAACTCCCAAAACATCACACAGGAAAAGAACAAATAATCCAATCGATAAATGGGGAAATTAAGTGAGCACACAGTTCTTACAAGTAGTACAAATAAGGGCTAGGGATGCAATTTAGTTGGTAGAGTGCTTTTGCCTAGCAAACATGAAGCCCTGAGTTTGACCTCCATTACCACAAAAATTGGGATTCACAAGACAGCGTCTCAAAAACGAGAAACACAAATGGATAATAAATACATGAAAATAATTCAAGATGCTTAACTGTCAGGGAAATACAAATAAAAATTATATTGAGATTCTATCTCGGGTCAGTCAAAATGGCTATCATCAAAAAATTAAAACCCAGTAAATTCAGACAACAATGTGGGAGAAAAAGTCAACTTGTAAACACGCTGGTCACAATGCAAATTAATCCAGTTTTTATGGGAATCCATATGAAAGTTGTTCAAAGCCCTAAAATTAGCTTTGTGCAGTAGTAGTATTGCAGTCAATGAGGCTTATCCGAGGTGCAATTATTGTTAATCAAAACCCTAAAATTAAGCTGCCAAACAGGTCAGTCATACCACTCTTGGGTACATACTCGGAGGGATCAGAGGTAGTATACAACAAAAATACCTACATATCTATGCTTACTACTGCACTGTTGACAAGAGCCAAGTTATCCAATTACCTTAGATACCCATTAATTGAATACATGCTTGAAGAAATCAAAGGTAGCCTATAAGAAATATATAGTTTATTACTGCACTGTTAGCAAGAGCCAAATATATATGGTTAGCCTAGATACCCATTAATGGGCGAATGGATAAAGAGTGTGATGCATATATATATATATTATGCATAATGGAATTTTATTCAATGATAAAGATAGATGAAATCATGTTATTTTCAGGAAAATGGATGGGACTGCATAGTATCAGTTTAAGTGAATAAACCAGACTTAGAAAGGCAAGTATCAGGTTTTCTCTCACTTGTAGAGTCTATATTTTGAAAAAATGAAAGCAAAAGCTGTACAGTTTGGGTAAAAGAACCAGTGGGAGGCATAGTGTAGAACAGAGAGAATACTAGGGGAAAACCAATACAATTGAAGCATATTGTAAATGTTTTAAATGGTCATAATGAAATCCATTATTTTATACAACTAATATGTACTTATTAAAAAATTTAAGACTTTCATTTATACTAAGACAAACCATTTGGCTTTCGTCCTCACATTCTAGAACCACAGAGAACATTCTGAAAATCATAAAATATCTATGACATTAAATTAACTAACAAATATAGATATTACTTAATCTTCATAAGATAATTAACTCTTCCACAATTACTTGACCTTAAATAAAGCTATATAAGATAAACAAAAATCAATCCAAGGCTTCTACAAAAAACCAAGAGTTACACCTAACACTGTTTAGGTATCTGACATTGAGAAAATATTCCCTCTGGGACTGGAAAGACGGCATAGGGAATAAAGCCTTTGCCTCACAAGCAAAAGGACCTCAGTTTGGGTCTCAGATTCCACAAAGAAACATCTGGTAGAAATGAAAGCGGTCTGCACTTTGGCTCTGGAAGGCAGATCCTGGGAAGCTCCTGGAGGAAAGTATCAAGGAGAGGTACAGCCTTCCAGTATGCTTCCTGATGTTACCCTTGGGTCTCCAGAGGCACACACAGTGCCCTTTTCAAAAGAAAGAAAGAAAGAGAGAAAGGGAAAGAGAAAGAGAGAAAGAAAGGAAGAAAGAGAAATAAAGAAAGAGAGAAAGAGAAAGAGAAAGAAAGAATGAGAAAGAGAGAAAGAGAAAGAAAAAGAAAGAGAGAGAAAGAGAGAAAGAAAAAAGAAAAGAGAAAAGAAAACAAAGAAAAGAAAGAAGGAAAGAAAAAAGAAGAAGAAAAAGAGAGAAGAAGAAAAAGAGAAGAGAAGAGATAGAGGAAGAGAGAAGAGAGAAAGAGACGGAGGAAGGAAGGGAGGAAGGAAGGGGAGGAAGGGAGGAAGGAAGGAGGAAGGGAGAAAGGGGAGAAGGAAGGAAAGGAAGGAGAAGGAGGGGGGAGGGAGGGGGGGGAGGGAGGGAGGGAGGGAGGGAAGGAAGGAAGGAAGGAAGGAAGGAAGGAAGGAAGGATAAATACAAGAAAATATCAACTCTGGATCTGTGCTTTTTCACCTAAAAAAATCTCTAACAAAATCAACTGTCTTTAGGCTTTGGGAGCTGTCAACAGAGCTATGGAAAAGCCAGCGAAGACTCATGGACCCTCAAGCAAAAGCAAGCAACCTTCACTGTGAAAAAGATCATGGAGAAGACCGTGAAAACAAGCTCTGTTCCTGCCTCTGATGATGCCTATCCAGAAAGAGAGAAGTCCTTTCCCTGCAATCCCCTAAATTTGAGAGTTCTGACCTTATAGAAGAGCACCAGAGCCCACACCTCCCCTTGGCTGCAGTGGTTCTCATGGTTGCTCAACAAGGAGGAAGGACTCATTGAACCCCCCTTCGTCTATGAAGGCACCCTTTCCATTCCGGGGATCTAATCATGTGCTTTCTCCTCCCAGCATTCCGTCCAACCTGGATGTTGAAATGCCACCTGTTTGTTACAATCTAGATATATAAATGTCTTATTCCTTCATAGTTTGTATATATATATATATATATATATATATATATATATATATATATATGCGCATTAATAAAGTATCTTGTTTGGCCAAAAAAAAATCAACTGTCTTTATAAATGTTGACTGATACTACGAGTATCCACTACCTAAAAGGCACATAGTATTAGAACTTTAATTCTTCCTTGTTCCTTAATCATCAGAGGGTAAAAACTTGGGAATTTCAGTAAGGTCATGCTTCATTTCGTAGGCTGAAGCCCCTTAGAACGCACCATTTACTTAATGACTTTTTTCTTGCTTAGTCAAAAGATAATCATAATTGTTGGCAACTATTGTACTAGAATAAGCATCACTGAGGTTCATAGGTACCTTTTTTAGATAAATTCATTTCCTCTTGTCACTATTAAAACTTGGATTCTTGGCAGTTTCTGTGAGGAGTCTGTAGCTCAAAGTTATGTTAAACTGGTGCTTAAAGCAGCTATAGACAGCAGCCTTAGACATAAAACCTTCCTAAAATATGGTAATGAAATGATCAACAGACATCACCACAGAAAATCATTTATGCCCTCCCAGAGAAGTTATATGAGAGATCATAGACCTTGAAAACATATGTCTTGACTTATGTATATATATATATATGTAAAAAAGTCTTTCTCAAATAGTTGGAATGAGTTTCTGTTCCATGTAGATATGTAAACAATATTTGATCACACAATTCAAGGGTAGAATCTGATTAAACAAAACTGTTCTGCACAGAGAACTAACAAGGCAATAAGAGTATCTCACACAGTGTCTCTAGATCATCAAGTATTCTACAACTTCTATCATATTGGTAATTTAAAACATTACATATTATATCTATTGGGAATTTCTCCAATTTTAAGCAAAAATGAAATAGAACATATCACATCTAAAAATCTAAAATAGCCTCATGTACTGGATTTGAACAAGGAAATACTAAAATGTCTAAAATAATGAAAAGACTGGTCTGTAAAATCAAAGCTAAAATTAGACATTGCACACAAATGTGAATGTGTTTGTGTGTGTATGTATGTATGTATATGGCATGTGAAGGTCTGAAATTGACACTGGGTGTCCTACTCAATCATTCTCTACTTTTATTATTAAGGCAGGCTGTCTCAACTGACCTAAGACCTGTCTGCCAGTTTGCCCTTGGGGATTCCATGTCTTTGACTCCTGAAACCTGGGATTACAGACAGCTGCCTGTCCAGCTTTTTCATGGAATTTGGGATCCAAATTCTAGCCCTCACACTTGATAGACAAGTTTCTTATCTACCAAGACATCTCCCTGGTCCTTACAAAAAGGGCATTCTCAAAATATTTTCAGATAAGTAAAGTTAGCAGAAAAACTTTCACATCTGAGTGAATGGTTGGGGAAAAAGTCAATGCCAAAATAAGCAGAACACTGACTGGCTGGTATAAAACCACTAACCTAATATTAATTTTTGTCTTCAAGTGAAAAGTCACAGTCTGTCAATCCTTTATTAATTATTGCCACATTAGTAAAGTCTTCAGTTTCTTTAAAAGGTGTACCTGGTCAATTTTCAAGGGAACACAAAGGGAATTTTCGATCCATGCTCAACTTTTGCAGAATCTTGTCTTTTTATGTATGAACGTCTAACCATGAGAATTGATAGGAACACTTCTTTTCTAAAAATCTGGCTTAACTCCTAATATAAATAGAATATAAAACCAGAAGCTAATCAATATCTATAGTACATATGCTATTAATATGGAAAATATTTAGACGTATCTTCAGACCACTTGGGTTTACCAAATCAATGTTATGACACTTCTGTGAGATTATTCTATCTTAATACTACTATACCCCAAATAAGATAAAAATATTGAATACTTGGGCAAATGTTTTCAAAGACTTCTGGTTGAGATGTAGAAAACAGTTCCACTATAAATGGTTGCTCTGAAGTCCCATCAATAACGTGAATCCAACGATACGACCAAAAATCTTCACTGTTTTCTATGTGGACAGAATATTAAAATAAAGGGAAAGTGGATGATTATATACATATGAACATACATGATTCATGAATAATTTTGTATCATTTTCAAATTTAAAAGCTTGCCTTTCTTTTTTGTCCGCTGGACCCTTCCAACAAAGGTTAACAAGCCAATCACATCACAGATAGCATGTTCTGGCATATCATTCAGTTCTGATCTGAGAAAATGAATTATTAAATAGACGTTATATTTCTAAAAAGTGAAAAAGCATTCTTTGTTAATAACTACAATTATGTGTACCTGCTTATTTGATACAATTTCACTTGGAGTAGTTTTGAACAAATTAGAATTTATTGTTTTTTGGTTACTAACATTTGAAGAGATTTTTATAAGGAACTATTTTACCTTGTGGTAAATCGGTGAGAAATTCTTGGCAATTTCCATTCTGGATTTAACTGTTTTTCTGGAATGATCATTATATTTGTTGGAGGATCTCGAAGATTCAGACAGATTTCTACAAAAACACAAATATTATTTTAAAATATTTGACTTTTACTAAAGAATATATTTGCTCATAAATTACAAACCAAAATAAAACAATAGGCTAAAATTTTTTGAAACCATTACACCCAGTATATAGGTCATTATCGGCAGTTTGCTACTGACTTATTTCCCAACAAAGCTTAACTATACCTTATGTTTTATCATTTCCTTAACTTGAGAAAATAATTTACCATATATTTCCCAAACAAAATAGTACCTTGTTTTGTTTTAGAAGTTCATATGATATACTACCCTTTTCATTTAACATTACTAAACAGAGGCTGTAATTTATATGTATGTTTTCACAGTAATGATTTTACAGATGTGGGAATTGTTCTCATTAATCTTCTCCATAGTTACTAAGCAAATAGCACTCAATAAGTCACTGAGATTAATGTTAATCTTGTTTTTACCACTACATTAGAGAAAATTTATAATATTAACACATTAATTGTTCCATGTGAAAACATCCTACTCCGCAGGAAAATATTAAATTTTAAGTAATGAACCCATTATTATTTGTTCTAGCATATCCTCTTGAATTTTAGAAATTCTTATTTTTTGTCAATTTTATGATATGAAATGTTTTAGCTGTATTTCCCATTTCTGCTAATATTAGCTATGTTTGAATATTTATGGATCACACTTTTCCTCCTGTGAAACGCCTGACTAACCTTTGTTCATTTTTATACTATATTATATATATGAACCGATTAAAGATCAGACATTAATTTTTAATTTATTTATATTAACACTTTATACACAAATTCATACCATCCTTACCCCTATTTACTCAATCCCTAACTCCTACTTTCTTACAAGCTTTCTTCCTTCCCACCAGCCTCTCTTCTGCCATTGCATCCTTCTGTGCATATGATTATCAAAGTCCCACCTGAGTGCTTACTGGTATATTGTTCTTGTTCCAGCAAGTGCCCATACATCAATCTTTGTTGATTATGTATTTATAAATACCTTCACTCATCCTTGTGGCATGTTTTGAATTTTTCATATTATTTATGTGGATTGAATTTGTTCTTGAACAAGTTTATACATACATGTAACACACTCTAATTACTTGCATCCTCCATCCACTTTTATCTCCCCCTACAAATGTAACTCCTCTTCTTCCCCACGTTTTTAAATTCTTTCTTGTGGAGGTAGTGGTGCTGGAGTTTAACCTCAGGATGTTGAGCATGCTAGACAAGCATACTATGAATGGAAAAATTCTTTTTCTTTTTTCATGGGTAAAAATCCCAACTTTATATTACGGTAAAGAGATATATCCTTTGTTTTTATCTTTTTTGTATTTGTATTAACTCTGTTTTAAATTTGTACTAACCATAATGTATGTGTTTTCAACAATTATTAGCTTTATTTGGTCATAAAATGATTACATTTTTCTCTAATTTAGATCTGCATGTGTAAATATGAAAAATAAACCACAACATTTTTGTCTAACAGCATAAAAAACACAGATGGGGCTGGGGAGATTGTTCAGTGACTAAAGTCTGCCTCACAAATCAAGACCTGGGCCCATAGTTTGGTGTGGTTTCAGAGTTAGCTTTCTTGTGATTTATATATTGACTACATGCTATCTATTGTTCTAGTTTTTTTATGTTTTTAGATTCACAGCAGCTATTAATAACTGATACACTTATAGAATTAGGTACAGATATACAAAAGCTATTTTTTAAATTAATTTTTTTCTGTGTCCTGATAATGTATATTTTTTGCTCTTATCTTTTTTTATACATTTTTTATTTCCGCTCATACTAACTTAATAAGTACACCAGTTCCCTCCCTCCCTCCTCTTCCCCCCGAACCCCTTGCTCCCCCTCTCCTCCCTCCCCATCCCCCAGTGCCTCCCCCCCCAATTCCCAGAGAGTCCTTTATTGTGTATGCCTGACTCTCCTCTAGGTCGTCCTCTCCAATGACGTACAAGGACCCAATGGCATTTCCCTGAACCCTTTCTCCTGTTCCCCTTAAGCATAGGAACACTATTGTGGCTGTCAATCCCTTGCCTCCAAGGATCTTGGTGCCTTTAGCAGATGCTAGACTTTGTGAGGTCAATAGTGTGTTGGACATTGTGCAGGGCATGCAAAATCCTATTATGATTGCTTTGGCCCTAACTAGTGTGGAGAATCTTGCAAATCATTGCTCCTCCCATCCTTTTGCTCTTACAATCTTACCGCCCCCTCTTCCGCAAATGTCCCTGAGCTTCAGGATGGGGAGAGATTAGGCTGGCCTAGTTCTATGCCTGTTTACAGGAAAATTTATGTCTACAGACTATCAAGAGAACTAAAGTTTTACTTCCATTGCACTACTGACTTACATGTCATCAATAAAGTCATTTACCATATGTATTATTTCCAAGACCATTTCAATCCTTACTAAAGTGATTTTGTCCCCTTGATATGCCTACTTATGGAATATAATTTATAATTTACTAGGTATAGTAATGCATACTGGGAGTTAGTTTCCTCTTGCCAACTTTTACTGTATGTCCTCAAGCAAGTCATAGCATAACCAACATTTTACATTTTATTTTACTTTATTTGTGTGTGTGTGTGTGTGTGTGTGTGTGTGTGTATCAGAGGGCACCGGGTGTGCCTATGGAGGACCTAGGGTGACTTTGGGAATCATTCTGTATTGTTTCTACATCCTTCATGCTTTGCTCTAGGATTTCCCAGCCTCCGCCCACCAGGGGGGCCTGGGCTGGAAGTGAGTACCCCTGGATTTTCTGCTGGGCATTTTTACATGGGACCTGGGATTCAAACTCAGAACCTGCTGGTTGAGAGGTAGAGTCTTAATTCCTGACCATCTCTCCAGCCTGCAACTTATGTTTTTTATTTTTCCTATCATAAACACTTAATGAAGTAAGTGTGCAAACTAATTAGGTAGTGACTTCTTTATCTAGTAAGATGAGAACATCTGTAAAACGTTTAATTTTTAATAAAGAATCAAGGTTTTTCACAAAAAAACTGATAGATAAAATATCAAGGAACATCTGCTATCTTTACTTGAATAATTAAGGTTAATGAGGAATTGAAAAAAAACACAAATACAGGTTCAGGAAAAAATCCTTTATAAAACTATCAACAATACTTGAATAAAATTTTCTAAAATTTGAAAAAAAGATTCTGAAAACTCACATCCTAATCCAAAATTAATTATAAAAATTTTTTGAGACAAGATCCTGCTGTATAACATAAGCTGACCTTGAACTTGAAAAACCATTTTGCCTCAGGCTCCCCAAGAGATAGCCACCACACATGGCTAGAATGTTCTGGATTTTCAGAAGTATAAAAAGGTATGATACTCTATGATATCTGTTATTTTTCTCTCAAATGGATGGGTGTGTGTGTGTGTGTGTGTGTGTGTGTGTGTGTGTGTGTGTGTGTGTATGTAGAGAGAATGATAAAACAAAAATTTCTAATTATTTTATGAGATGATTATTAAGATGGTAAGGAGATTTTTATACTATTCTTTAAACTTTTATGTAAGTTTGAAGTTATTTTAATATAAGTTAACTAAAATATGTTTAAGATGTTATTTAATACTTAGCACAAAACACAGAGAAGTTAATAACTAATTATGCAACAAAAACTAATGGAACATAAGTTGAAATATATCCAAATTGGGGCTCCTCCTGTCGATATCTCAGATGATTTTTCTTAATAAATGCTCTGATAAGTCTATTTCTTGAGGTATTAACTACAAATATTTGAAATTCTATGAAGGAATTTATAAGATTTTTGAGCTTCTAATAGCTTCAGTGTTTTTAATGATTCTTACTCTGATACTTCAAGAAATTATATGAGCAAAACACCCGTACTACAACAAATTGATCGAATACTTAACCCATGGTAGAAATGATCTTTATCCGTGAATCCACAGGGAGAGGTTGCATTCTGAATGGATAGCTTTTTTTAACAGAATAATCCTGAAGCAGAAGAATCAAGCCCACACACAAACTTTTATACCATTCAGCACATAGGGTGTTCCACATAATCACTGATACCATACCAGAACTGTCAGCAACTTCCAAATAGGTCTAGAAAAAAAAAAGAGTAAAAGCATATATACACTTGCTACTTTGATCTATGTAGAGGACTTATAGCATTTTACCTGTGAAAACTTACACTGCTATAAAATAATACTTAAAATTTCATATTTATTTGTAATGATTTAGTTGTCAACTCTGTTAAAATTTGTGAGTTAAAGGTGAGATTACTATAAGATGCCTGGAATACCAGATGTACTATTAACTTCCTGCAAGATTATAAACGTTGAGGTCAAATAGACCTCAAATCTTACTAATATTAAACACAGTGCCATACCAAGAATAACTTGCACAACAAATTATCAAATGAATTAGTCAAGTCAAATTTTAGAGGGGTCATGTGAAGATCTTGATACTATTTCACATCCTCTGAATGGCTAGAGTATCTTGTAATTTCTTTATATTATGAAACTTCAATAAACCAATAGTTAAGTGAACATAATATTGTCAATGCTCTGATTAATTTTATACTGGTAGCTGAGAATTTGATATATGTGACATGGGATTTATTACTGAGATATTACTTGAGAAAAAAGGATATTAATACAAACATTATTATCACTGAATCCGAGTATGGTTAAATTAGAGAAATACGTTGCAGTATAAAGTATGTTTTTCTCTGTTTTCAAATAGACAACTGTGGTTTTGTCTCAATGTTGTCTAGCTCTTTTAATTCCTTCTCATGTGATTATATTTTCAAATGCTTTCATTTAGCAATGATAAACATTCTGGTTAGTTCATTCCTTTAAGCATTGACCATGGTTTCGTACTGTGCTTCACCATGTTTGGCAGAGATAAACAAATCAGATGCCGTTGCTAATAATAGCTGAAATACAGGATTTACTGTTTGCTTGACAATGGGTAAACCACTTGCCCATTCAAAGTAGTTATATTTTACATAAGTTCTGTAAGTAATCATAATCACTATACCCACTTTATCTGAGGAAAACTGAGACTTAAGAGAATAAATAACCTCTAATGTCATAAAGCTAAACGGAGTAGAGACTTGAAATAAGTTCTCCTGACTATGTGACAAAATAACATGCTATCTCCATATAGTCAGGAAGGTCACGATAGTGTTAAAGTTAGCAAATCTTTTAAAATATTTATAACTAGGTTATACATTCTCTGAGAGACAAGTGTAAGGTCACATAGTAAAGTGTTTGTAGTTTATTTTTCATATTGATTATGCATAAGTTTATCCATGGAAAGGTTTAAAGCAGAGGTAAGAATCATTAAGAACTGATTCTTGAAGACATAGCTTTGCTAACCCAATGAATTGAGAGGAAGGGCATTTGGGGTACATGAGTCTTGAAGTGTGACAGAAAACAATTGGTTCAGGTAGGAACTTGTAGATAAGGCAATTTGTAGTGTAAGGCATGTAGAAATCAGGAAAAAGAGACCAGAGAATAGTTGCAAGAAAGATGAATAAAACTAAAGACATTGCTAAACAGTTTCACTGTATCACACGAGCAAATTTGTGACTGTGAAAAATTATGAAGAATTTCTAGTCACATGATGAAATATCTAATATGCTCAATGATACAAAATTGTATTCACAGTATGGTTCACACTTTGTAAAATATATGACATATATAATCACATTCAACACATAATACATATGTATACATGTATAATCTATGATGCATATATATATAGGATTTGCAAATAAATGTATAAAAATGATGTACACAAAAGACATGGAATCATATACTGCATGTTAACAGTACTTTTCAGAGTAGTTAAGAGCTTGCACAGTGTCATTCTCTCTAAAGTGTCTACATTAGCATATATAACTTTCATAATGCAAGTTTAATGAATCATCTAAAGCCATTCTTGCTAACGTGGGAAACTAGAGTATAATGTTAAATTAAAAAATTAGAACACATCCCATACTAACAGTCAGCCCAAGAAAGGGCTCCTGGCTATGTCAGAGTCCTTACGCCTCACTAGGGCGGGGGACTTAGAGGGAGGTTTGGGATTCACACAGAGGGATGCTCCTGGGGATGGGAAGGGGGAAGGAAGAGGCACTAGAAGAAGGGGAGGGAGGGGGGTGAAAGGGAAGGGGAAGGGAAGAGTATAAGGGGGGGACTGGAGAGGGATGGAGAGAGAGAGAGAGAGAGAGAGAGAGAGAGGACGGGGTACCTATTGAGCTTGTATGATTGGGAAAAAAAAAAAGGAAAACAATTAGAACACAAATATCCAGAAAATAGATCTCATGGCATTATTTGGCATACAGTGTCAAGATAAATGAATTGAAGAAAATAATCAAATTAAGGCAAGAAGGAAAAATCCACTGTTGAGTACTTCAAAAGCTTCTCTGAAGAGTAGAGAGGGACTAGAGAGTCCTTGCCTTCCTCTTTTCCTTCCTTCCTCCCACCCCCTTCTTTCTTCTTTCATTCTTCCCTTTCCCTTCCTTCCTTTCTTTCTTCTCTTAAATTGCAGGCTAGAGTCTGTCTATATGCGGGTGCAGCAACACAGCAGAGAAGTAAAGACTTAAGACAAGGCAAAGGGTATGAAGACTAGCTGGATCAGCAGACTAAAGAGCACAACAAAGGCTGATATTTTTTCTTTTCCATGTCCAGTTTTGTGGTGTGTGGAACTGAACCCAGGACCATGTACATCCTAGACAAGTTCTCTAGCACTGATCTTGTAGCTCAGCCACTGATAACTTCCTTTTATATAAAAAACATGCAGAAAAATACTAAAATCTGTATGTGATTAAGTTACTGAATTCATGAAATATTATTTATACAAATAACAAATAATCCTAATAGAGACCAAGGTATATATGCTACTATCTACAATTTTAAATTAACATATGTTATTATTACTTTTACCTGATATGGCTCGATCATCTTTTTCTCAGGTTTCCCATAGTATCGCAGCTTTGATTTATGCAGGATCCTTACAAGCAAGGCAGGATAACTTGTTCGGCTAGTCCAGGTCGTTTCAAGATGAGAAAGGGGAATAATTTTGATATCTATAAAAAGAGATAAGGTCTATTAAACATGCTATCCAAATTGCAAATATCTACTTTATTTTTTATTTGGTTTGGTGTGTGTGTGTGTGTGTGTGTGTGTGTGTGTGTGTGTGTGTGTGTGTATGTGTGTGTGTGTATCAGAGGGCACTGTATGTTCCTGTGGAGGACCAAGAGTAACTTCAGGAATCATAACTTCAGAATCACCAAAGGTAACTTCAGACTGCTTCTACCTCCTTTATGCTTTGTTCTGGGATTTCCAGGTTCTACCTACCAGGCTCTGCCTGGCATTTTTATGTGGAGCCTGGGATCTGAACTCAGGACCTTCTGCTTGTGAGGCAGAATCTTGACCCTTGAGTGATCTTTCCAAAAGAATCTATTTTAATATTAAAAATGGTAGCTAGGGGCTGGGGAAATGGCCCAGAGGTTTAAGCCTTGCCCTTGCAAACACAAGGAGCTGAGTTTAGATCCTCATATGCCATGTAAAAATGCCAAGTAGACAAGACAGCAGCCTGCAGTTTTCATACCCAGTGTAGGGATGGTCACCTGTAATTCTTGTGCTCGGGGAGCTGAGGGAGGATGATCATGAGTTGTATGCCAGTCCACTTAGTGAAGTGTTACACTCAAAAAGCAAAAACAAAGCCTAACTAACAAAATTAAAAGGACAAAACAATAAAAAGTCAGGCATAATGTATGCATTTGCATTTCTGGCACTCAAGAGGTAGAGACTGGAAGATTATTAATGGCACACTAGCCTAGGCTGCATACTGTCTCTAAAAACGGGACAGAGAGGAGTGAAAAAAAACCTGTCATGGAGGCACATGCCTGTATTTCAGCACTTGGAAAATGGAAGCAGGAGACTTAGGAGTTTAAAGAATCTTCAGCTGTACAGTGAGTTTGAGGACCACCTGAGCTATGTGTGATCCTGCTTCAAAAGCAATAAAACCAAACTGGCATCAGGGTACAAAATGTCCCTAAGGGAAACATAGAAAAAGGGGTCTTCATTCAATCCTGGGATCCTGACTTCCATCTCAGGGGTCCATAGCTGGAAGGAGAAAACCAGCTCCCTAAAGTTTTCTTGATTTGATGTTCAGGCTGTGACAAGGGTGTTTCTGCTGGTTCATTTTCTTCACCTCCTCTCACTGATATTTAAATTTTAAAAAATGGAGAAAAGAAAAAGTGCTGTTTCTAATAGTCACAGTACAAATTGTCACTTTTTTGGTAGGATGTGGACAAGCAGGACCCACAAGAGAGAGTTTTATAGTGCTTGAAATGCTGCATATCTTACTGAGAAGTTGACTACATTGGCATATAATACATATAAGGTAAAATCAATCAGTTTGTCTACTGTGGTAAGTTAAACTTTAATAAAAGGATTCAATAAAACAATTAACAGAAAAAGGTCAGGCACTACAAAAATAATTTGCAGTACATGGCAGACATGACTTAATGCCTATTAGCAAAGAAATCCTATCAAGTAATAACAGAATCAAGGTAGGGTGTGGCTCTGTGATAAAGCCCTTTTATATAGGACATGTTGAAGGTCCTGGGTTCAATCTTTAATACTAGAAAGGAAAAACAAAGTAGAAAGATCCTAGTTTAAAACAGCAACATGTAGGAAAATGGGCACATATGGACATGTTAGAGAATGTAAATTATTATGTATTGTCACAAGATCACATCTAAATCTATTAAATTAAAAATCACATATCCTTCCTTCCAGCAAAAATATAGTTATAGCCAATATTCACATACCATATCTATATTCAGCACAATATCTAACACCAGAATCTAAGCACTATTACACATCCATATAGACATGGTTATATACATTATGGTATTTCCACACTACGGATTATTACACTTATAGATAGGCACAAACGATGTCTCCATATATTAAGTGGAAATAGAAAATCATGTAGTGTCACACAACTCATTTTTCCCAAAGACTTAAACTAAGCTGTTAGCAATATGGAATTTTGATAGGAAAGTTGAAGGCAAAGGAGAGTCAAAGAGGCCTTTCACTCCATTCCAAAATTTTACTATAAATTTTACTTCAAACACACACACAGCAAGTCTGAAGAGTTTTTTACAATGAAAAATACACTCACTTCCTAGATCTTACCACTGCAATTTTAATATACTTGAGTCTCACACTTTTAAAACAATTTTTAGAATACATTGCTTGCATTCCTCTTTCAGCACATATATAATGTCTTTTGTAACAAAAGTATGGTTTCAATTGTTTAATAGCTATTACTTTTTCACAAGAAATAAAAAAAATGTTCTTATAAACTTTTAGTTCCTTTTAAAATCTTCCAGGGTATCCTCTGTTTATTCATATGTATTAAATCTAAAAATAAGCAACATTTAGAACACTAATCACTATTGATTTCCTGCAGACTTGACATAAAATAATCCTATTATTTAATTCTGGAAATAAATATTGTTTTTTAAATTTTTAAATCATCCTCAACTATAAATTTCTATTATATTTTCTCCTTATAAGGGGATATGACCATGACTGCATATTTTTGAACCAGTTATCTTTTCACAAATTTGTTGCTCTTATATATCATAATAAGACAGTCTATGATTTAGCATCGTGATGACTATATAATAAAAATGAGTCTGGGGAGTGGCTCAGGCGATTGGGTTTTTGCCTAGTACACAGGAAACCCGGAGGTTGATCATCAACACTGCATAAACCAGGTGTGGCATTGCTTGTCTCTAATCTCAGCGCTTGGGAGGTAGATGCAAGAGGATGAGGACTTTGTGGCCAGCTTGTGCTATATCAAAGCCCGTGGTTTAAAATATGGACTCAAAAGCAGTAAATGTAGATTGTGATTTTTTCTGTCTAGTATATTCTTTTAATTCTTCCATCCTATAAATGTTCAGCCTATAGTATTATCATTCTTAATTTTTGGTTTTATGGAAAGACTTTGTTAGCACAGTTATTGATGACAAACTAGCATTTTTGGGTTAACTTCCTACTTCTGATAAAGGAAAAATTAAACTTCCTGGATTGTACTGTATAGAGTAATAAGAAACACAAAAAGGAGAACTACAAGCCTTTTCATACGAATCATAACTTCACAAGTACTATATATACAACTTTTAATTCAACGACACAAATGTGAGTGCTTTGGTTAATATAAATTATCAAGGAATAAATCATTGAACATCCTTTTAAAATAAATGTTAAATATGTGAGGTTGTGCATATTTGTAGCTTTTATGGAAAAGCTTTATCTGGAATTACCTTTTATGAAATCATATATATATATTCATTATATACATGTATACAGCTCTTTTGCATGCAAGTGTAACGTTAAAAGTGTTATAAGGAACTTTTTAAATTTCGACAATATGTGCAGAATAGCTCAATGAACACATATGATGCTATGTTACTATATTTTTATTTTAAGGATATATGCTATAATGTACATGAAAGTTAATCTTTATTATATGGATGAAAGTATAAAATCATAATTAAAAAACGAAAAATCGAGTCTATACACACTTCAATCTATCAAATGCAGTTTCACTGTTTTCACAACTGAAATGGGAGTGCAACTAAGATTAATTCAAGACAAATGTATATAACGACTGTATAAAAAGTACTGAAAAACAAGCCCTCACTTAATCTCCATTGCCAGACCGGAATTAAAATATTGTCAGTGTTCTCATGACAAGCACTTAGCGACCAAACTAAGACCGAATCCTCCAAGCACAATCTAAAGAGTCTCTCATTCATTCATGAATTTTACTTCCCCTCTAGCATCTCGGATTGTGGCTTGTAAACAACACAAAAGCACCTTGGTTTTGAGGGGTGGGGGTGGGTGGGGAGAGGGGCCTTTTTTGAGGCGGGATCTCACTTTGAAGGCCAGATGGCCCCAGACATTCTCTTGTCTGGGCCTCCCCAATCTCGAGGCAGACCAGCGCGCGCCAATGCAGCGAACATCTGACCTCACGAGGCCCTCAGACCCCGCCCCCAGTTGGGACCCCACGAGGAGCTCGCACCTCGTGTCTAGTCGTGACTCCACGAGGAGTCCGGGCCTGGCTCCGAGTCCCGACCCCACGCCCGGCCCGGACATCGTGTAAAGCTTTTGCCTCGTTCTGAGCTCCGCCTCCGGACCCCTTTGCTTGATTCCCACTCTGCACCCAGTGTCGAATCCCGCAAAGTTCTGGCTTCGCGGAGTCCTGATACCGCTCGAAGTTTTGGTCTCAACTCCGCCCCGACACCCCACGTGGTACAAAACTCTAGTTCCGACCCCCCGCAAAGCTCCAACTTCTCCCCGAGCCCAGACCCCACGCCTAGCCCGGATTGCAAGCAGCGCGGCGCCCACCCCCGCGCTCGGCGCCGGCTCTCCTCCTAACTTGGACCTCGCGGCCAGCGCCGCGCCCCGACCCCACGCGCCCAAGCACCGAGCGCGCCCAGTTCGGGCCGCTCTCCCAGGGTCGACCCACGCCCCGAGCCCCCTGCTCCTGCCCTCGCCCACCCCGTGCGCACTGCCGACCGCCGCCGCCAAGCCCGCAGCCAAGCCCCGACCCCGCGCCGAGCTCCCACGCCGCGCCAAGTCCCCGCATTCCTTCCTGCGACTTACGGTTGAAGTCGTATTCCTCGGGCCGCTTGCCCGTCACCCAGATGTCGCCGTAGGGGTCCTCGTTGTTCCACAGCGGCAGGTAGTGGCTCTTGACCCCGCGCAGGGGCCTCTCCGGCTTTTCCCCGTGGGCTTGGTTTCTGAAGGGGGCCTCCGAAAGCACCCTGGCTAGCGTGTCCCCGCACTGCGCCTTATCTATGCACAGAATCCCCTGCCCTAACCTTTTCTCGTTGTAAAGGCAGGAGACTTTGGAGATCTTCATCTCGATGCCAGCTTTAAGTATGTTCTGATGCACCAGGGAATTCAGGCTGGGATGCAGGTAGCATTTCTCCCGGTACACCCCATCCGAGATGGTCACGTCGTAGCAGTAAAGGGGCAGCTTGGGCACCGTGTTCCGTGGCTCGTCCTCTAAAAGGTATCTCTGGACGGCCAGCACGGTAACAGGCACCAACTCAGTAAGGGTGACGCACCGCCGGGGGGAGCCGGTGACTTGGTCAAGGATCTTTTGGATCCAGGACCTCTGCCCTCGGGCCGCCGCTGGTTCAATGTCTCCTCCCACGAGCACGGTTAGATTCTGCCTATTCTGCCCCCTGGGGGACCAAGGGTAAGAGGGGCCAGCCTCCGGCTGCCCAAACTCACCCCACATGGCTGCGAACGCTGCCCCTAGCTTTTGCGCTCCGGAGCCCCCAGAAACACAGCCACTCGCCTCCCCGACGCGCTCCGCTCTGCCCGTGCTAACGGACTTAAGCTCCACCCACAAGCGCCCGGCCGGCACTACGCACGCGCACAGCGCTCGGGCGCGCTCCTCCGCGAGCGACTCGCTCTTTTTGAGAACTTGTTATGAAGCAGCTGGGCCAGCTGCCCTATGGATTTCTGTCGGGGGGATTGGAAGCCCGAGCTGCGTGGGGGCGGGGAGAGGGGAAGGGCAGGAGAAGGCGTGGAACCACGTGCTTTTGCAAAGCATCACCGGGGGTAGAAGGAAAAAGATGCTCCTCAAAGCCTCAGGAGGCCATGGGAGAAAAGTGGCAAAAGTACAATATGAACACCAGCTAATGTGTGCGTAGCTGTCAATACAGCTCCGAGCACAGTGTCCTCAATAAAACACTAACTGCACTCGCATCAGCACTAGCATCGTTGTCTACTGACTCCGACAGTGAAGGGTGCGTGAATTAGTGATTAAGCGTAGACGAAAATAGAAAATACCTTGTTAAAGAACTACCTTTACATTAGTCATTTGAAAATACACTTTTTTCCCTTTTTTCTTTTATTTCCAATCATGCAAACTTAACAGATACACCGGTACCCTCCCTTCCTCCACCCCTCCCACCCCCCTGCTTCCCCCCTTTGCTCCCTCCTTCCCTCCCCATCCCCCAGTGCCTCCCCCCCCATCCCCGGAGCATCCTTTAATGTGCATGCCAAACTCTCCTCTGGGTCCTCCTTTCCGATGAGGTGCAAGGACCCAGCGGGATTTCCCAGAACCCTTTCCTGTGTTCCCCTTAAGCATAGGAACACCACTGTGGCTGTCAGTCCCAAACCTCCAAGGATCCTAGTGCCTTTAGTCCATGCTAGACTTTGTGGGGTCAATAATGTGTTGGACATTGCGCAGGGCATGCAAAGTCCTATTGTGATTGCTTTGGCCCTAACTTGTGTGGAGTATCTTGCATATCATTACTCCTCCCATCCTTGTGCTCTTACAATCTTACCGCCCCCTCTTCCGCAAATTTCCCTGAGCTTCAGGACAGGGAGAGATTAGGCTGGCCCAGTTCCAGGTGGTTGATATAGAGTCTTTGATGTTCTGATTTATGGTTTGTTGATTTTTTTTGAAAATACACTTTCAAAATACAGTATTTGATTCAATGCAATACTGGGATATAGAATTCCCAAAACGGCTTTTTCTTAACCACAAGCCTGGCAAGAGAAGGTCCTGAGTTTAGATCCCAGGCTCCGCGTAAAACAAACAAACAAAAACCCCGCTATTTTGCACCAGGCGGAAATGGTAGTGGCCTGCACTTCCGGCCCTGGTGGTCAGAGCCTGGGAAATCCCAGAGTGAAGCAAGAAGAAGATAGAAGCAATCCAGGATGATTCATGCTTGGTAATTTCAAGAAAAAATGCAAAAGTGAGTGGCTAGCAGTGGAGTGGAATGAAGGGAGGTCGAATGTGCAGAGTCTTAGGGCTTTTCTGTTTTAAGGTGCCAGTTGCAGGTGAGAACTGGAGTTCAGAACTCCCAAACCCGTGTAAAAGTTGGGAAGGGTAGCTGGCTTTTAGAATACACCTTCCAGCAACTGGGAGGTATAGGTAAGGGATTCCTCAGGGTTAGCAGACTAGTTAGACTAATCAATCAGCAGATTCTGAGTTCAGTTGAAATACTGTGCCATAAAAAATAATGGAGAGAGCAACCAAGGAAGACACAATATCAATTTTGGGCCTCTATGGCATGGACGTATGTGTACACATGCACCTACATGCATGCAAGCTCACATATGTACACACATGCCAGAGAGAGAGGGGGGGGAGAGAGAGAAACATTTGCAGTTGAGTCTATTTTTATCATGGCACCTTTCTGAAAAATGTTTTCATTGTCTCTAGATAGATAGTATTACAGTTACTCTGCATGTTGTAGATAAATTCATGACCAAAGAGTTTTAAATAAAATGTGGGGTTTATTTTTTCTTATGATTGTCCAGTTACATTTATTAATCCAGCTTGCAGGAGAATCTACACTAATGCCAGGGGCCGTGGGTACTGGCCACACCATATCCATATATCCATAGAACTACTTGCCAGACCAGCATGTCTGGTGAAATATACCAAATGATGCCAACTTCCTCAACCAGCTCCCTTCATCTTATTCATCCACCCAGGGATTAGCCTTTACCACCATTGGCTGGGCATCCCATCAATCATATAATCTCCTTCAGGATTGCTGGGGAGGGGGGAGCTTACACAACTACCAATTCTTTACAAATGTGCCAAGAGCTCTTAAGTCTTCAACTCCCAAGTTGATAACTACCTATTTGTGACAGATAGACAGACAGACAGGTATATATATACTGGTATTTTGGGCCAAAAAGATTAGCAACAATAGGGCTGTCTTGTATAATATGTTTAGTAGTATGTGTGTTCTTCATTAACTGCATGATGACAGCTCCCAAGATGTTTGCATAAAAGGCATCAAGTATTAAATAAATGAAAAAATGTCTCACTGTCTCTCTTTCAAACACTTCCTACAAACAATATATATTGTATACAAAATACAAATATTTCAAGTATACATTTCAGTGAGAAAAAAATGTGCCCCGAGGACAGGGACAATAGCTCAGTTGGTGAAGTGTTTTCACCGCAAGGACTTAGTTGTGGTGTGGTGGTACACACTTACAACCCCAGAACTGGGAAGGTGGGGACAAGGGAGTTGCCATCCATTGAGAGACCCTGTCTCAAAAAAATTAAAAGGTGGATAATGCTTGGGGATTTACACCCAGGGTTGTCCTCTGGCCTCCACACAAGTGCAAACACAGGCCCCCATTCCTGACCTTGACCATTCTAGTAAAAGAGTGTTTCCCCTCACTTTAGGAATTTTGTCAAGTTCAATGCTAAGCTTTCAGTGGCAAAGTTGGAATCTGCCACAGTGTAGGTCCTTAATAGCCATTAAAAATGGGATAAATGAAACTATAGATTTTTGTTATAAATGAAAGTATGGGTTTTTATTAGGTTCATTGTAGAAGCTAGTTACTGAATATTAACTAAATCTACCATTTATTTAAAGCAACTTAATTGAAATATTTCAAATATGATTAGTCAACAGTCTTTAAACTATATAGACAATTCAGTTTATGCATAAAAGCATTGTATTATCACTTTCGGAGTCCTCTCAGTTAATAATACGAAAGATGGATTTGTAGCAGAGGTGCTGGGTAGTTGGACAATTAAGAAGTAGTACCACCATGCTTGCTTTCATACTATCTGTAATGAAGATGAACATAACTAAGGGTATATTTAGAGTATTTGTATTGTTCTGCTGGCTGATAGGGTGCATCACTGTGAGCTGATATGTTTATTTACATAATACTAGAAGTATAAATGATCTCTAATGTGACATTATTAAGTACATGCTTCAGGATCAATTATAGTACTAGTATATACTAACAAAATCAGTAAGGAGAGTGACTTTCAAAGTCCATAACATATAATTTTTTCTTCCCTCTGAGCTGGAAGATTTGTTCCAGTATCTTCCATAAGCTACAATACCAAAAGCAGGAAAGATGATATTTTATGAAATACATATATTCTGAAAGACTCAAACTTCTCTAAACATGAAATAGACTTTGTTAGTTGGATAAGCTTGGTGTACAGATGAGATATATTGATTTTTTTCATCTTTAAAAGTGTTACTGATCAGGGGGCTGGAGAGGTGGCAAAGGGGTTAAGCCTCTGCCTAGGAGGCGGAGGGTCCTGAGTTCAGATCCTAGACCTCACGTATAGATGCTGGGCAGAAGCGGGGGCGGCCTGCGTTTCTGGTCCTGGTAGGTCGGGGCCTGTGAATCCAGGGCCAGAGTAAACAAGGAGGAGGTGGAGGCGGTCCATGGTGGTTCCCGAATTCATCCGTGGTTCTACACACACACACACACGCACACGCACACGCACACGCACACATGCACACATGCGCACACACCATACATGCACAATTGAATAAATAATAATAAAAAATTTAAAAAGTGATACTGATCAGGTTATTGAAAAATTTAGTTCATATGAGCTAAATGCTTAAAATACTGCCTGGATTACAGTACAAGTTCAAAATGCTACCTGTTTTATTTTTCTACTTTATAAATATTCATCCCAGCTTCCTCCCTCCCATCCTCTCTCTTTGCTTCATCAATCCCTCCTACTTCCTCCCACCCTCCCACCCCAATGCTTCTATGGATCCCAGGGTTCACTCTGGCTTGTCTACTCCTGTGGGGGCTCAGGCCTCCATGGCATATCAAGTTACTTCTCTTCATGGCTCCCTACTGATAGGGGCATTTCCTTTTACTCATCCAGCTTTAGACCCAAAGGTTTACACTGTAAGTTCCCATCTTTCTGGAGTTCCTAGGTAGTCTATGGGGGCATGTCAGTATGTCAGTTATTATGAAGGTTTGGGAAGGACGTTTCACTGCAGTGAGTTCCTGATGCAGTAGTCCTGCCTTGAGTGGAATGTCCTGTCTAACGGTGAACCTTCCCATCTTTAGTTTCTTACAATCTCACCACTGTCTCCCCTGTTAGGAGAGATTAAGTTGGCCTGACCCTGGGTGTGCCACGCTGAGTTGCTGATACTCTGAAAAATGCTACCTTTTGTTGCTATTTAACTAAGAGATAAAAGTACAACATAAAATTGCAGTATTCTAGAAATATAGGAATGTATTACATACTATTTTAATATACTTCAGATTGCATTGTGAAGCATTAACAAGGATATGTAATCAATATATTGAGTCATAAGTACCAATTAAAAACATAAAACAAGAAAATCATAGGGGGCTGGAGAAATGGCTTAGGAATCAAGCCTTTGCCTCACAAAGGTCCTGAGTTCAGATGTCCCATCCCATGTAAAACACCTGGCAGAAACGGCAGGGGCCTGCACTTCTGGCCCTAGAAGGCAGAGCCTGGGAAACTCCAAAGCAAAACAAAGAGGAGGTAGCACAATACAGGATGACTCCTGAAGTCACCCTTGGGCCTCCACAGGTACACATAGTACCCTCTGATACACACAGAGACAGAGACAGAGACAGAGACAGACACACACACACACACATACACACAGACATGCCGGCGGAAAAAAAGGAAAGAAAATAAAAGGAAATACCAGTTAGGCTGAGGAGATATGCAAGCAAATGGATCAGAGTACAGATCCACAGATCCTATTTAAGTGCAGGTGATTGCTACTCTAATTTCGGTCTCAGAAGGCAGAGACTGGGAATCACCAGAGGAAGGTAGTCAGAATAACTCTAGAGTAAAGTTTTGTGTTTGATTAAAGATCTTGTATCAAAAAGAATGAGGTGGAAGTTCAATCAAGGAGATTCCTGACATCAACCTCAGACCTCCCCATGCATACATACTCAAGTTCATGCACCTCCCCAAGCGCATGTCCAGTCATGTGCAAACAATGTATACACACATGCACATATCTCACACACATGTATAATGAAAATGTCAGAGTACATTTATTGTAATGTAAAAATAATTTCATAAAATTTCTACCTCAGGGGATAGAGAGATGGCTTAGGGATTAAGACTCTGCCTTGAAAGCAGAAGAACTTGAGTTTGGATACCCGGTCCCATGCAAAAAAACAAAACACAGCACAACAAATCAAAAAGCAACAACAACAGAAAACATACACATAAACATATATACACAATACAACAAAAATAAAAAGATATCCCAGTGGGTAGAGTCTGGGAAATCCCAGAGCAAAGCAAAAATGAGGTAGAAGCAATCCAAGATAATTCCCAAAGTCACCTTTGGTCCCCCACAGGGACACACACACACACACACACACACACACACACACACACACACGAGAAACAAAAGAAATTTCTACCTCAGTATTGTTGTCATGTACTTGAGTATGCTATAGTGTCAAAAAAATTCTTGTTATATGTCGTGCCTAGAAATGTTTTAAAGTCTTTATCATATCTTACTAACCTTTCGTTAAAAATAAATAAATTTAGGAATACAAAACACTTCTGTCATTAACAAGATCATACAGTGATAAATACCAGAGCATCTTTTACTAGCAAAATCTCCCAATTAACAAGCCATAAGGTGTTTTCCATACCAAATAGGGAGAGTCTACATTATTCCCCCAATACATTTATTTTCATTTCTATAATTTCATTTTTGTCTATTCTATTATTTATCTTTTTTCATTCATCTTATTAAATAGGCAAATCAACATCATTGCCCAACCTTGAACACAGTAGATATCCTTAAAGCTTTATGAAATCAGTTAAGATTATGAAAGTGTATGTGGAATTGTGAAGGAGAAGTGAAAAGAAATGATACTGAATGGATGTAGAGAATTCAGATGCTGTCTCAATGAGTGATAAGCTTTCCAAATATCACCTCGGTAACAAGAGGGCTTGAGGGTGGCTGCCTGGCAACTGCTCTTTTCCAACATCTCTCCCATCTATAGCTATTCTCCATGTTTCTATTAACTCAATTCTGTCTATATTCAAGGATCAATTTGTATAGCATATAATACCACCTATTTCATATGAATCAGGGGGATTCCTGGAAGATAGTTTTCCATCAGAAATGAGATACTGCTTGATTCATTTATAGAAAGTGAATAAGCACACATCTTTAATGTAGGGCTGGGAGTGATGGCTCAGTGGTTAAAGTTTTTTGCCTCATAAGCAAAAGCACCTGAGTTCAGATCCCCAAGTCCCCAGATAAAATGCTGCATGAATGTGGTTATTTTTTTGTAATTACAGCTCTGGGAGGCTGAGCCTGAGAAACCCGTGTAAAAATGCCAGGCAGAAGTGGCAGTGACCTATAATTCTGGCCCTAGTAAGTACAACCTGGGAAACCCCAGAGCAAAACAATAAGGAGGTAAAGTAATCCAGGGTGATTCCTGATGGCACCTTTGTGCCTTCAGAAGCACAAACAGTCAAGTATACATATATACATACACATGTCCTCACTCCAGTGCAGTCTTGTACATGTGCCCTCC
Organism: Typhlomys cinereus; assembly: GCA_023101885.1. Lineage (NCBI taxonomy): Eukaryota > Metazoa > Chordata > Mammalia > Rodentia > Platacanthomyidae > Typhlomys > Typhlomys cinereus. The sequence continues at coordinate 1,168,491 of JALPQD010000539.1, read as the reverse complement.
CCAAACACACATGCTAAATATCAATTTTAAAATCTTTAATGTAGATCCACCCTTTCAGTGGTTCTAGATTTCTTTTGCCTCTCATTGTCTCAAATAAATGCTTTTATTTGCCCTAAGAATTTGTTTATTCTGAGCACATTAAACATACCACCATTTTTTGATATTTCCCCTCTCCTGTCTGTTCAAATGCTAGTTCTAGTTTCCATACAAATTACTGTTTTTTTTTTTTTTTTGGCATTTTTTTGGTGGTTCTGGGGACTGAACCCCGGGTTTCACACATGGGAGGCAAGCACTCCAGCAACTGCACTATGTTCCTAGCCTTAGACTTTCCTTTGCATTTTAATATTATAAATTTTTTTCGGGTTGGAGAGGTGGCTCAGGGGTTAAGCCTCTGCCTTGCAGGCGGAAGGTCCTGAGTTCGGATCCTAGACCCCACGTATAGACGCCAGGCCGAAGCGGGGGGCCGCCTGCGTTTCCGGTCCTGGTAGGGCAGAGCCTGTGAATCCCGGGGCAGAGTAAACAAGGAAGAGGTGGAGGCGGTCCATGGTGGTTCCCGAATTCGTCTGTGGTTCTACACACACACACACATACACACACACACACACACACACACACACATACAAGCACAATTGAATAATAAATAATAATAAAAAATTAAAAAAAAATTTCCCCCAAGAGCTCAGTGTTTATTGAACACGCTACAAAGGAGTTTAGTCAAAAAGATCAAAGTCCATGTCATCATCCGACTCCTCGGATTCTTCTTTCTTTGCTTCCACTTTCTTCTCCTCAGCCGGAGCAGCAGCGGCTGTGGGCGCAGGACCACCTGCAGGTGCAGCACCAGCCGCTTGGAGCGGCTCCACCAGCTCCTACATTGCAGATGAGGCTCCCAATATTGATGTTGGCCAGGGCCTTCGCAAAAAGCCAGGCCAAAAGGGCTCAACGTTCACACCAGCTGCTTTGATAAGAGCATTGATCTTATCCTCTTTGACCGTCACCTCGTCGTCTAGCAGGATGAGCGCCGAGTAGATGCAGGCGAGCTCAGAGACGGAAGCCATGGTGCGGACTGCCGGGCGCAGTGCTAGTCACCAAATGAAGTGAAGGCCTCACTCGGAAGAACCGAGCAGCACCTTGGCGGCAGCTGAGGACGGATTTAAGAATATAAATTTGGGGACTGGGGAGATAACTCAGTTACCAGTTGGTAAACTGCCTGCCTTTCATGAATGAAGTCTCAAGTTCATTCACTAGCAGACATGTAAAATTTAGCCATGGTGGTATGTACTTGTAATCCCAGGACTGAGAAGGTAGAGACATACCTGATTGGTGAGCTCCAAGTTCCAGGGAGAGATGCTGTCTTAAAAATTAAGATGGATAGCCCTCAAGGAATGACATCTGAAGTTAACCTCTGCCCTCCATACCTATATACACACATGCACACAAACTAATATGAACACACTTTTGCATACACATACATACATATAAAATACATAGTTGCTTATTTTTAGTTTATTACATCTTTTCCTTTATTAACTGTTTGAAAAAGGAGGGGCTGGTGAGGTGACTAAATGGTAAAGGTTTTTGTCGCCAAGCCTGTCAACCTGAGTTTGATCCCTGGAACCCACATGGTGGGAAGAAAGGACCAACTTCTACAACTTGTCCTACGACCTCCACATGTGTACCATGGCATCTGTGTTGCTCTTGCTTTCACAACACACAATAAATAAATGAAAGCAAAGCAAAATAAAACAGAACTGATCTAGGTTTTTCCCTCTAAACCATAGTTTTCTTCCTAGCATCACATTTTAGATTTGTCAGTGTTTATATTCTTTCTCCTAAGTATTTGTTCTTTTTAAACCATAAATGGCTAAATGTTAGTGGTTTGGAGAAATCTGGACACTAGAGTGTATGTACAGATTGCTTAATATGAGTTAGACTTAGGTCAGTAAATTGGTTCTCAATAGGGTGCTTATCTACCAATCTCTTACTTTTTGAAGTGAAATACTAATTATTTTACAAGTTATAAAATGCATCCATTTATAGTGGAGAATTTAGTTGTTGTTACTACATTCAGAATTGTTCAACTATCACTGCAAGTTTGCACACATGCATGCATTTGTGTATATATGTGTGTGACTCTGTGTGTGTGTGTCCCTATGAAGGCCAAAGGGTGACTTCAGACATCATCCTGGAGTGCACTACCTTCTTTTTGCTTTGCTCTGGGATTTCTCAGGCTCTTCCTTCCAGAACTGAAAGTACAGGCCAGTGCCATTTCTGCCTGGCATTTTTACATGGGATCTGGGATCTGAACGCAGGTCTTTCTATATATGAGGCAGAGTCTTAACCCCTGATCCATTTCTCCAGCCTTTAACTTTTAAAAATTTTATAGCATGTGTGTATGCCTGCCCATGCACAAGCATGCATGTATGTTTATACTCCAGGTGAGCAGGCCTGCTGATTCTCCTATCTCCACTTCTCATCTTGCAATAGGAGCAATGGGATTACAGATACATTCCACTGCATCTGGCTTTTTAATTGGGTTTTTGGGATCAGACTCAAGTTGGATTCTGTGGATAAGACTCAAGTTGTCAGATTGCAACTGCAAAAGCTTTTTACCCATTGAACTATATACTAACCCCACAATCTAATAGTAGAATACTTATTTGCATTTCCATATAAATAAAAGCTTAGTTTATTCATTTATTTTAGATTATTGATTTCTTAGTTTGTTAATTAATAGCTTGGCATTTGAATAAGTACATTAATTAGAGAATCCTGTTTCACAATAATGTTCAATTTTTATCTTTTTTTATTTATTTTTTTCCACTCATACAAACTTGATAGGTACCACATTCCCCTCCCTCCCTCCACTCCTCCCTGGATCCCCTTGCTCCCTCCCCACTTTTCTACTTCCTTTCCCCCTCCCTCCCTTTCTCCCAGTGCCCCATCTCCCTCTCCATCCCAGGAGCATCCTTTAGTGTGCATGTCAAACTTCCCTTTGGGTCCTCCTCTCTGATGAGGTGTAAGGACTCAGTAACATTGCCTAGAGCTCTTTCTTGTGTTCCCCTTAAGTATAGGAACACTATTGTGACTGTTAATCCCTTGCTTCTAAGGATCTTAGTGCCTTTAGTCCATGCTAGACTTTGAGGGGTCCATGATATATTGGTCATTGCGCAGATCATGCAGAGTCTTATTATGATTGCTTTGGCCCTAACTTGTGTGGAGTATCTTGCATATCATTGCTCCTCCCATCCTTTTGCTCTTACAATCTAACCGCCCCCTCTTCCGCAAATTTCCCTGAGCTTCAGGATGGGGAGAGATTAGGCAGACCTGATTCCAGGTGGTTGATATAGAGTCTCTGATGTTCTGAATTATGGTTTGTTGATTTTTTTTTTTTCAGCTTTGCTGCTCCTGCAATGCCCTTGACTCCATCCTGATGGGTATTGGATGTCACCCCCCTGGCCAGAGATATAAAGCTGTTGAAATAGAGGATTATTATAACAGTCATCTGCTCTATCCTTAAACATTTTTTAAAATTTTTTTATTTTTTATTTATTATTTATTCAATTGTGCGTGTATGCATGTGTGCGCACGTGTGTATGTATGTGTGGGTATGTATGTATGTGTGTGTAGAACCACGGACGAATTCGGGAACCACCATGGACGCCTTCACCTCCTCCTTGTTTACTCTGCCCAGGAATTCACAGGCTCCGCTCTACCAGGACCAGAAACGCAGGCCGCCCCCGCTTCTGCCCGGCGTCTATACGTGGGGTCTAGGATCCGAACTCAGGACCTTCTGCCTGCAAGGCAGAGGCTTAACCCCTGAGCCACCTCTCTAGCCCCTCTATCCTTAAACATTTTATAGCAAGTCTTTTTTTTTTATTTCCACTTATACAAACTTAACAGGTACACCGGTCCCCCCTCCCTCCAACCCCCTATTCCCCTGTGCCCCCCTCCCCTCCCCCTTCCCTCCCCATTCCTCCAGTGCCTCCCCCTCCCATCCCCAGAGCATCCTTTAATGTTATAGCAAGTCTTTTTAATAGAGACCACTTTCAAAGCTAATTGTGGCCCGAAAAATCCAGTGCCGTAGATTACACATGCACATCCTTACTGCCAAATAGTTCTGAGTATGTTAGCTGGTCTCTGTTCATGATCACCCTAGTGTTTGCACAATGAACTGATTAAAAGTAACTAAGATGGTAAGATGGAAGTTTAAGCATGGCCTCTGAAGCACTGACAATTCACTAAGATCAGTCATCATTTTAGTTATAGAGTGTATTACTTCAAAATTCATCTCCTGTGGAGGATGCAACAATTCGTCTTTAATAGAATTGACATGATATTCAGAAATGGCTTTAGTTTGTTTTTCTTATATTGGGTGTTTCTGCAGCATAATTTGAACCTTATAAAATTCCAAATTTTTGACAAAGGATCCTGCATAACATAGTCTTACATTAAAGAACACATTTTATGCTGAGAAAGGTTTAGTAGTACTAGTCACATAATAGATAACCTGGGATCAACTAATCCAATAAATAGAATGGCCTGATAATATTTTTTTCAGCTAAGACACAAAATAGAGGACTAGATTTCATAGAATTTAAAATGTTTCCTACATGATGAGAGCGTGAAGTCATATGTTAATAAGTTCTACGCAATTTGGTAGAAAAATTAGACTATGTAGGTCCAGGAACCAATCCAATAATCCATTTGAAAAATTGGGGCTTCAGTTAAAAAATGGGCATTGGAACTCCAAAGAAACTTTACCAGGGACAAAATTGAAATGTCTAACAAATATCTTAAAAAATGCTCCACTTCCTTAGCCATCAGGGAAATGCAAATCAAAACCTCCCTGAGATATCATCTCACCCTGGTCAGGATGGCAAAAACAAACACAAACAACACCAAATGCTGGAGAGGATGTGGAGAAAAGGGAACTCTCCAACATTGCTGGTGGGAATGAAGGCTTTTACAATCACTCTGGTGATCAGTCTGGCAATTTTTTAAAAAGTTAAAGATTGAAATGCCATATGACCCTGCTATTCCACTTTCAGGAATAATCTCCCATAGAGCAAAAATTCACCTCAATGGCACAAGCATGACCATGTTCATAGCAGCACTATTTACAATAGCAAAGTCATGGAATCAACCCAAATGCCCAACAGTTGACGAGTGGATAAGGAAAATGTGGTACATTTATACAATGGAATATTACTCAGCCATTAAAAAAATGAATTAATGAAATTTGCTGGGAAATGGATGGAATTAGAAACAATTATATTGAGTGAAGTATCCCAGACACAATCAGACATAATCAAAGACAAATCTCTATAATACCTACAGTAATTGCAAAGATTATGAACAGAAGGAAAGGGGAAGGAGCCCCCCCCCCAACAAGGAGAGAGGGGATTATGCTACAGCAGAGAAAAATAGGTCATCATCATGTAATGCAAGTAAGTAGTGAGAATCTGATTAAGCTCACATACTTTCCTTCCTAGTCACTTGCAACTGAGAGGTTTTGATCTCACCAGTCAGGGAGGGCATAGAGTCTGACAGATAGATGGTAAGCATCCTGCAAATGGGACACTGATCCCTTCTTACCACCGTGTCCTACTTTTATTCCATCTACCTTTGAATCTACTCTTATAGTAAGACTCTATTTTAACAGCCTTTATTTCTGGCTAGGAGGTGACATCCAATACCAATCAGGATGGAGCCAAGGGTGGTGCAGGAACAGGAAAACTAAAAAAAAAAAAAACAAACAAACCATAATTCAGAACATCAGAGACCCTACATTAATCACCAAGAACCAGGCCAGCCAAATCTCTTCCCATCCTAAAGCTCAGGGAAATTTGCGGAAGAGGGGGCGGTAAGATTGTAAGAGCCTAAAGATGGGGAGGAGCAATGATATGCAAGATACTCCACACAAGTTAGGGTTGAAGTAACCATAATAGGACTTCACATGACCTGCACAATGACCCCCCAAAGTCTAGCATGGATCACAGGCTCTAGGATCCCTAGAGGCAAGGGATTAACAGTCACAATAGTGTTCCCATACTAAAGGGGAGCATAAGAAAGGGCTCTAGGGAATGCTCCTGAATCTTTATACCTCATTAGAATGGAGGATGCAGAGGAAGTTTGACATGCACACCAAAGGATGCTCCAAGGATTGGGGGAGAAGAGGGGGCACTGGGAGAAAAGGAGGGAGGGCTGTGGAAGGAAGGGAAAAAGGGGGTAGGGAGCAAGGGGTTCTGGGAGGGGTGGAGGGAGGGAGGGAGGGGACCAGGGTAGATATTAAGTTTGTATGAGTGGGAAAAAAATAATTAAAAAATTTTTTAAAAAAAGAAAAATTGGGGCTTATTTCTACATAACCAGACTTTGCTTCCACCAAGGGGTACTAAAGAGGTCTACAAAATCAAATCTTAATTTCTATAACTTTAAGCTCCAAATTTGTTGGACTAGGAGGCAAAGAAAGATCGGGAGATCAGAATTTCAAGGTCATCTTCAGCTACATAGGGAGTTTGATGCTAATCTTGGTCATCTGAGACACAACTCAAGTAAAGGTTTTGTGTGTGGTGGAATTAACTGTAGAAATAATTGTCTCTAGTTACCATATGAGTTAGAAAAACTGGTACATAATGGAAGCAGGGAGCACAATGTGTGTAGAAAGTTACTGATCAATTTATAAGACAAACATCAATTTTATATAAATATTGAAATGAGGAAATGATTCAAAATATAATATTTAATAACTTCCAAATATTAACTTTCACACATTTAATTTTACGCCACTGATACGTACCTAATGGATCCTTTTAATGGTATTTGTTTTAAAAGCTTCATTCTAATTGGAATGTCTATGGTGTAAGATTTGGTCATTTGTTATTTTTTAGTGTTCCATAAATATAGTGAATTTATGGTATTTTCACCCCTCAAACTCCAATCTCATTCCCTGTCCTTTTCCCCTGACAACCGTTAATCTCCCTTGCCCGACTTTCTCCTATTTTTAAAATCTTTTTACTTGTGTGGTTCACCATGTTTCAACTAGTTTGTCCTTAATGAAATATGCCTGACATGCTTCATGCTCCAGCAAGTATCATAGATCAGTGGGTATTGCATTAAGGAAAACATCTTCCTTTTCTTCTTTGTCAGGATTAGTCCTTATCAATCTCTCAGGGAGGTGTGGAATTTTTTGAGATCTTTCCTCTTCCACGGGGAGATGTTGATAGGACAGTTCCTGTGTAGTTCCTATGAAAACATAAATATCTGCCATGAAATCATGGATATCACAGCCTGTCATATCCAGGATTATTTTCTGGCCCATTACTGTCCTACCACTTTCCTACTTTCAGCTCTTACAATGTTACTCCACCCTCTTCTTTGGTGTTCTCTGAGCCTTGGGGTAGATGTGGGTATGGCTTAGATGTACTATTTAAGGACAAGCTTTCCACAGTTATTTCTTTTCTGCATTTCGGCAAGTTTTGCTTTTCTCTAGTAAACATACCTTCTGTTGCACAAAGGAGGTTTTGAGGTTGAGCGCTCAGTGCTTTTCCAATCTATGGGTATAATAATTAGTTTCATGAAATACCATCATAGCTAAACATTCATAGCCTTCTCTTCCTCCTGCACCTTTCATAGGTTCCTGTTCTAGTCTATAGTAACAGGAATTGTTCCTTTCTCACAAATGGGCCTTAAATCCAATCAGAAAGCTGTTGGTTGCCTCCTTGATGTTCATGGCACTCTTACATTGATGGTCACTTCTTGGCATGGTTATTGTTATTGCAACTTGCAGATTTCACAGATGGATGAGATCTTTGATTGCTTTTCTCTCCAGTAACTTCCATGGTGCTTTCTGGTACTATGTAAGCTGTTGAGCAAGAAGGAATTTTCCAGAACAGTTCCAATTGGTGCTTTTGTTCATGTCCTGTGATTCACAAGAAGTGTTCAAGAAGTGTTACTTTCACGTTCTGGAGGGTAATCAGAGCAATGACAAAAGCCTATAATGTTTGGGAGGTCTTTGAGTCCTCTATGACCAACAACTTATCAGGAAATATCACATACTGATTATTTCTGACCTTGTTTAATTGCCTCTGGGTTCTAAGTGAAGCATTCCAGGGTGTTTTTTGTTTTAACTTTCCTTTCTATTTATTTCTCTGCACAGATACTGTCCACTATCGTTCTTTTTTAATACTAAAATGGTTTTTTTTAAACATATTGGTATTATAGAAGATTCCTATCTGGTAGCTTCCCACAGCCTTAGGTTTTTGTATTAGTCTCTTAGACCCCCTCATACCCCATTCTCCCCAACCCCGCTAAGTATTTTCTCCTTTTATTCACTCCCTCACCTGCTCACCTGTGGTATCGTATACCTCCTCCTCTTCCAAAGTCTTCACCTTAAACTTCCCTCACCTCTTTTCCTCCCTCACACTCATTGGTCCCTTTCAAGTTTTCTGGTTGTGAAAGTAATTCAAAACTAAATACTTAAGTCAAGAGCTTATTCCTAGAATCCACATATAAGAGAGAACATACAGTGTTTGTCTTTCTGTGTCTGAGGTACATCACTTAATATTATACTTTCCAGCTCTATCCATTTACCAGCAAATTCCATAATATCAACCTTCTTGGTGGCTGAATAGTGTTCCATTATGCATATGTACCACATTTTCATTATCCATTCCTCTGTTTATGGGCATGTCAGCTGATTCCATTTAATTGCTATTGCGAATAGATCTGTAACGAACATGGAAGATCAAGCGTTTTTGTAATAAGATGTAGAATCCTTTGGGAATATTCCCAGAAGTGGATTAGCTGGATCATATTATAGCTCCATTTTTAGCTTTTGGAGGAACTTCCACTCTGATTTCCAAAGTGGCTGTTTACAGTTCCACTAATAATGAAAGTATTCCCTTTTCTTTACATCCTCACAGCAATTGTTATTGTTTGTGTTCTTGATCTTAGCCATTCTGAGTTAGGTAAGATGGTATCACAGGGTAGTTTTAATTTGAGTTTCTCCGATGCTGGTTCATTTTTCACACAAAAATGTGAATAATCAGGATAATTATGATACAAATATATACATGTTAGAACTCAAAAATAATATTTATATAATTAATATACAGTAACAAAATAGAGAATAACTACTTATTATTACATATTTATTTTCCAGAAAATTCCATGAATAATATGCCAAAATAAATGTTTATATCTAATTTAAGCTGTAAACCACAAAATTTTTTAAATTCTTGCATTGAATCTTTCACCACAATTTTAGCCTAATACATGTTTTCTAAAAATGAATGGTATTGCAGGTTGCAAGCAATATTTCCTTGCATGCCGTCACCACTATTTCTTGCAAATTCACTATTTTGTGCTTTTTCTAGTCCTGTGTTATTCCCATATATGAGTACCAATTTGAAGTAATCAAGATAGAAAAATTATTATTTATGGTAATTGGAAGAACAATGCTACCTAATGATACAACTGAATATGTTTGTGGGGGCAGGAACTGAAAAATACACGTGGATCTCAGAAAATTGATAAAGAGAGGCTGGAGAGATGACTCAGGGGTTAAGACTTTACCTCTGCAAGCAGAAGGTCCTGAATTTGGATCCCAGGTCCCATGTGAAAATGCCAGGTGGAAACTTTGGCTGGGCGGTCTGCACTTTTGGCCCCCTAGTGAGTGGAGCCTAGGAAATCCCAGAGGAAAGCAAAAAGGAGGTAGAAGCAATCCAGGATGATTCTCAAAGTCATCCTTAGTACTCTACAGGGACACACAGTGCCCTCTGATACATACACACACACACAACACACACACACACACACACACACACACACACACACACTATAAACAAAATTCAAAAAATTTAAAAATATTTTTAAAAAAGAAAATTGATAGTCACAGAACATAAAAATAATCAAATGAAATAGTGACCGATAATCTGAACCAATAATAGCAACATTCCAAAGTTAATTGCCTAAGTAAACTCTAATTTGAAAATACTATGGTATTGAGATTGTGCCTTGACAGCTATAAAAGCAGACATTTCAATACATGCTCAGTGATGTGCCTATATTATATTTCAGGTTACATAGAGGTTTTACGTTTTACGTATGTTGCCATCTTTAATCTTTGAGGCAAAACTGTGATGAAAAATTAAGAACCGGTGTGGTAAGAGAGATATTAGAGTACACAAAGTGTTTGCTGCAAGCATGAGGACCTTGACTTCAATCCCCAGAAATGACAAAAAGAAGGGAATGGTACTACATACTTGTGTTCCCATCTCTGGGGATAATGGTGATGTGAGGATCCCTAGGTCACAGAGGGGAGCCAGCCTGATCTAATCAAGTGAACCCCAGGCCTGGGTGAGAGAACTTTTCCTAAAGAATAGGGTGGATGGCTCCTAAGGAACAAAAACTAAGATTGAACTCTGGTTTCCATATGCACATACATACACACAAGCACATGTCCATCTGAACACACATAAGCATTCACACACATATACGCATTCACACACATAAAGAGTGATTTTTTAATTATATAAATATTCCTAACCTAAATGAAGCCTAAATGAAGCTACATTTGTACACTAAGAACTCTGACTCAATAATGAATAAGCATTGGAGCAAACGATAGTATATTTATTGTTTTCGCAAGATTAGGAATTTGGAGAAGGAAGGATAATGCAAGTCAATGGAAAACAATGCTACAAATTATTTTTAATACTTCTTAATAAAATCAGTCTTTTAAATTTCTAATGTGATTGGATCTCGCCATAACTAGGGAGCATAAATAAATTCTATGTTCAGATATATCAATTACATATCTTTCTTATCTATTATAAGCAAAGTATCCTTTCCTTTTATCTTTATGTCAAATCTGTGCTCTTGAGCAGATGTGATGGTTCATATCAATGCCAGCACTTAGGAAGCTGAAGTGGGGGGTCATGAATATGATGTCAGCCTGGGTAACATTATGGGTTTGATATCAGCCTGGGCTACATGAGTCCAAGTGTAGCCTTTGTAACAAGATCCTGTATCAAAAAGTCCACATCTTTCTATTTATATTTCATAAAAATCTATATTTTGCCACTCTAACATTGAAATGCTATTATGATTTATAATGCAACACTTAACTATTAAGATTCAACTCCTTCTCGGGGGCTGGAGAGGTGGCTCAGGGGTTACGCCTCTGCCTTGCAGGCAGAAGGTCCTGAGTTCGGATCCCAGATCCCACATATAGACGCCAGGCGGAAGCGGGGGCAGCCTGTGCTTCTGGTCCTGGTAGGGCGGAGCCTGTGAATCCCGGGGAAGAAGGAGGTGGAGGCGGCCGTGGTGGTTCCCGAATTCGTCCGTGGTTCTACACACACACATACACGCACACACGCGCGTGCGTGCGCGCGGGCACATACATACGCACACACTCACAATTGAATAAGTAATGATAAAAAAATAAAAAAAATATATATATAAAAGATTCAACTCCTTCTCTTTCCCTCGGACCAGGCGACGGTGGCGGCAACCCGCCCAGCCAAGGCCAAGATTAAGGCTCGGGACCTCCGCGGCAAGAAGGAGAAGCTGCTGAAGCAGCTGGACGACTTGAAGGTGGAACTGTCGCAGCTGCGCGTCGCCAAAGTGACCTGCGGCGCGGCGTCCAAACTCTCCAAGATCCGAGTTGTACGCAAATCCATTGCCCGTGTTCTCACAGTCATTAGCCAAACTCAGAAGGAAAACCTCAGGAAATTCTACAAGGGCAAGAAATACAAGCCCCTGGACCTGCGGCCCAAGAAGACGAGAGCCCTGCGCCGGCGGCTCACGAGGAGAGGCTGAAGACCCAGAAGCAGCAGCGGAAGGAGCGGCTGTACCCCCTGCGCAAGTTCGCAGTCAAGGCCTGAGGCTACCACGGCAATAAACACAAAACTAGCTGATGTTGAAAAAAAAAGATTCAACTCCTTACCTATTTGTGTTTAACTTGGAATACCTCTGGAGCCAGGAGCTAGAAAGGGTATAAATGGAAAGTGTTATCATAAAAAAGTATGGATAGTAGAATCTAGATAAAAAGAAAGTAAGTCTATACTGGGGCAGAAAGAGGAAGGGGTGATGTGATCTAACCAGCATCAAAGATGGATAAAAATGCCACATAGTCGGTCATTCTTGGTTTACAGCTTCTAGTAACCGTTCATAGCAAGGCGGGAAAGTTCATATCAACATCAGAAGCCAAGAGAATTGTCCATACCATATTCATGGGAAGAACTAAAAAGAGAGCATACTTCTCATTTTTAATATTTTCTCTCATTTGTAGTTCTTGCATTTTTATTAGTTTTTAGATTTTATTTATTAGAGCAGCAATGTCTGTTTTTTTTAACATCCCTTTTATATCCTTCCCAATCCAGAATTAATCATCAAGAGTCTCTCAGGAAGCTTGAGGCCTCTTGAGATCTTTCCCCTTCTGTGATAAAATATTGATAGGCCAAATCATGTTCAGGTCTTGTGAAAGTATACATAGTATTCCTCTTATATTCATCATTTCACAATCTGTTTAAAAATTCATGGATTCATAATTTAGCATCCCTAAATTTCCTAAATATATGTAGTTACACTATAAATGAAAATACAATTTGAAGGATATTACAATAATAGGTTTTTTTGGGGGTCATGGTTCATGTATTTAAGCATATGCTTTGTGGAATCTGAGACTGCAAGCCTTCACACTAAGATGTTATCTGAGGATACAGAAACAAGGAAGAATAGAATAAATGGTGACAAAGTCATTTCCATCTCCTCTCAGTACTAACTGCCAGTCTCCTGCAATGCAGCAATCAGCCCTTATATTTACAACCACATATTTAATTATTTTTTCTGCTCTCATGTTAACACATTCCAATAAATGATCTTACTTTAGTGCAAGTGTCACACACTTTCTATTTGTATACATCCAAGTTAAATGTCTCCCTCTCAGAGTAAGATGGCATAGTCCAGTTGTCATGGAAACCAGAGGAACCTCATGTGATGGTTAGTACCTATTTTCTATGGCAACTGGATAGTGCAAATTCATCCTCGGTGACCATATTTTAAATACTACCTCATAAACTTGAAATACACCCCAATTCAATGACTGAATAAAAATATATTAGAGGAACCATCAGAAACTCATCAAGATGTACCCATTACAGGAAAACTTTCTATGGATATAAGGAATCAATGTAGATGCACTGACAATTTTCACTTTTTTCTTTCAGATATAAATCTCTGTTCTAGTCCTAGTGCTGTACTTTGTATAATGTCTATAGTGTATTTTGCATTAGATAGTGATCTTAGATATTAGTCAATCCTAATTCCATTCCTATTTCTACATGGCATCTGAATGATACGAGTGCTCAAAGACAGGGACTGTAAGACATGCTTGAGATACTTCCATACACTTTCACTAAGTGTCTCAAGTATAAATCACTGGCAGAAGGGATTAGATTTTCTGGCTACCTGCAGCTATTCTTCCCACTTACAAACTCCCAAAGGCAAAGGTAACTTGGAATTTCTATTACCAGAAGATATTTTTTAGCAAAGCATTTTTTTGCGTGTGTGTGTGTGTGTGTGTGTGTGTGTGTGTGTGTGTGTGTTTGTGTGTGTGCGTGTTTATCAGAGGGCACTGTGTGTCCCTGAGGAGGACCAAATGTGACTTGGGGAGTCATCTTGGAATGGCAAAAGCATTTTTCCCCAATCATACAAGCTCAATTGTTACCCTGGTCCTCTCCCTCCCTTGACCTCTCTCCAGTCTCCCCTTGCACTCCCCCCTCTTCCCCTTCTTTTCACCCCCTTCCCTCCCCTTCTCCCAGTGCCTCCCCCTTCCCCCTCCCATTCCCTGGAGCATCCTTTTGTGTGAATGCCAAAGTTCCCTCTGAGTCCCCCACCTTTTCTTGGGCTCCCCCTTAGTATGGGAATTCTAATATGACTGTTAATCCCTTGTCTCTACGGATCTTACTGCCTGTGATCCATGCTAGACTTTGGGGGGGGGTCGTTGACATGCCAGTCATTGTGCAGGTCATGCAAAGTACTATTATGGCTACTGCACCCTTAATTTGTGTGGAGTATCCAAAAGCAGGTTTTTTTTTTTTTTTACAAAGATCTGTACATAATTTGCAATGTATCTTGGCCATGACATAAATTTGCTTATTATTTAGGTCATATGACTAATTTCTCTTCATTGTAACAGTCTAAAATTATTTGTAGAGAAAGAACATAAAAATACTGCCATTCCTAAGGACATGTTTATAGATTGGTGTTATATAAAATTGTGCCATAACAAAAGGCAAGTACAAGGGAGGAATAAGAAAATGAGCAGTAGTTTACTCAGAAATTAAATATTATACATCCACCATAAAGATGAGGCACATATAAATGTGCTCACACAGAAAAGTAGTAACAGTTTTAGGATAATAAGCTCTTAAAAAGGCACATTAAATATTACAAAGCATGAATATTGAAAAAGATCTCATGCTCTGCTTAAATGAATAGATACACTGACTTGAATGACGTGTGAGCCTGATGATATTGTAGTTGAATACAGATGTGAGAGGGAAGCAATATGGAAGATTTGATGAAATAAAAGTTCTAAAGTAGCTTTAATTTTTCAATGTTATGAAAAGACACCTGATTAAAATATTATTTATGCAACCAAATATTAAAATGCTATGCACAGACAGGAAAAGACAATTATAGGATTTGTGAAGAAATGACCAAATGTGTACATAATAAAAATTCAAGAATAGTTTTAAAGAGACTAAATGGGTTATTATATAAATATAATGCTGCATATAAAGAAAATTTGTTCGACTTACACAGAAGGAAAAAGGAAAATATTCAGGAAAGAGCAAACTTCCAATCTCTCTATTAAACTTCCAGGTTCCTCCCAATCACTAATGTTGGAGATAATCAAGGCCAGCTAGAAAAAGGAAACATAAACCAATACTCAGATGCAGAGGATAGAATATTGGAGATGCAAGAAATTTGTTTCACTAAATCCACCTTTGTGCTTGCTGATAATCACACACACACACACACACACACACACACACACACACACACGCCCCACACACACTTTTCCATGTGATGCAGTTACCTGCACTGTTCCTGATAAAATCGTGACAAAACAGCTTAAGTGAACAATGAAGTTTTATTCTGGCTTACAATTCTTTTTTTTTTTTAACATTTTTTATTATTATTTCTGCTCATACAAACTTAATAGGTAGGCCAGTTCCCTCCCCCACCTTCCTCCCCCCCTCCTCCTACCCTCCCCGAACCCCCTGCTCCCCCTCCCTCCCCATCTCCCAGTGCCTCCCCCCCCAAATCCCAGAGAGTCTTTTATTGTGTATGTCTAACTTTCCTCTTGGTCCTCCTTTCTGATGACTTAAAGGACCCAGTGGCATTTCCCTGAACTCTTTCTCGTGTTCCCCTTAAGTGTAGGAACACTACTGTGGCCATCAATCCCTTGCCTCCAAGGATCTTGGTGCCTTTAGCCAATGTTAGACTTTGTGAGGTCAATAGTGTGACAGACATGGCGCAGGGCATGCAAAGTCCTATTATGATTGCTTCAGCCCTATCTAGTGTGGAGACTCTTCAAATCATTGCTCCCCCCATCCTTTTGCTCTTACAATCTTACTGCCCCCTCTTCCGCAAATGTCCCTGAGCTTCAGGATGGGGGGAGATTAGGCTGGCTTAGTTCTATGTGGATGATATAGAGTCTCTGAAGTTATGGATTGTGGTTTGTTGATTTTCTTTTGCAGTTTTGTTGCTCCTGCAATGCCCTTCACTCCATCCTGATGGGCACTGTATGTCACCGCCTGGTCAGAGACAAAAAACTGTTAAACTGGAGTCTTGTTATAATAGCACATTGAAGGTTAGATGTAATAAAAGCAGGAAACCTCGGTGAGGGAGGGATCAGTCACCCAATTGCAAAATGAGCTCTTTTCATCTGCCAGACTATATGCCCTCCCCTCCTGGTGAGATCATACCCCCTCAGTTGTACATGATCAGGAACGAACGTCTGTGAACTTAACCAGGTGTCACATTACTTACTTGCATTCCTTGGAGGTCGATTTTCTCTGCTGGAACATGGTCCCCTCTCTCCTTATGTCTGGTGTGGCCCTCCAACCCCATCCCTCCTGTTCACAATCCTTTCAATTACCGTATTACATAGGTTTACCCTTGAGTGTCTCAATGTGGGCTGGGTGAGTTTGGTACTAGGAGCCACCTATTAGGGAGTACATACGGCGCTTAATTTTCTGGGTCTGGGATACTTCACTTAATATAATTGTTTCTAATGACATCCATTTCCCAGCAAATTCCAGTAATTCATCATTTTTGATGGCTGAGTCATACTCCATTGTATAGATGTACCACATTTTCCTTATCCACTTGTCATCTGTTGGACATTTAGGTTGATTCCATGACTTTGCTATTGTAAACAGTGCTGCTATGAACATAGTCGTGCTTGTGCTATCAAGGCGAACCTCTGCTGGATGGGGGGTTATTCCCAAAAGTGGAATAGCAGGGTCATATAGCATTTCAATCTTTAATTTTTTTAAGAATCCCCAGACGGCTCGCCAGAATGGCTGTATGAGCCTGCATTCCCACCAGTAATGTAGCAGAGCTCCCGTCTCTCCACATCCTCTCCAGCACTTGTTGTTTGTATTGTGGATTTTTGCCATCCTGACCGGGGTGAGATGATATCTCAGGGAGGTTTTGATTTGCATTTCCCTGATGGCTAAAGAAGTGGAGCATTTTTTAAGATATTTGCTAGACATTTTAATTTCATCTCTGGTAAAATTTCTTTTAAGTTCCAGGGCCCATTTTTTAAATGGGCCATTGGTTTCCTTGGTGTTTAATTTTCTAAGTTCTTTGTGCACTCTGGACAGTAGAGCTCTATCAGATATGTGGTTAGTGAAGATTTTCTCCCATTCTGTGGGTTGTCTTTGAGCTCGTGTGACAATCTCTTTATCTGAACAAAAGCTCTTTAATTTCACAAGATCCCAACTGTTAAGAGTTGGTAGCAGTGACTGTGCCATTGGATGTCTGTTTAGGAAATGTTGGCCTAGCCCAATCAGCTCAAGGGAGTTCCTTATCCGTTCAGTTATGATTTTTATAGTCTCTGGCCTGATATCAAGGTCCTTGATCCATTTGGAATTAAGACTTGTACATGGTGACAAGTACGGGTCCAGCTTTAATCTTCTGCATGTGGAGATCCAGTTTTGCCACCACCATTTGTTGAAGATGCTGTTCTTTTTCCATTGGATTCTTTGGGCCCCTTTGTCGAAGATCAAATGGCTGTATTTTTGTGGGCTTATATCTGGGTCTTCAACCCTTATCCATTGATCTGTATGTCTATTTTGGAGCCAGTACCAGGCTGTTTTTATAACTATGGATTTGTAGTACAGACTAAGGTTCAGTATGGTAATACCTCCAGCAGTGTTTTTGTTACTCAGGATTGTCTATGCTATCCTGGGTCTTTTGTGCCTCCATATGAATTTTGAGATTAATTGGTCAACTTCTTTACAGAATTGCTTTGGGATTTTAATTGGTATAGCATTGAATTTCTATATTGCCTTTGGTAGGATGGTCATGTTTATGATGTTGATTCTGCCAATCCAGGAGCATGGGAGGTCTTTCCACCTTCTGATGTCTTCAGCAATTTCTTTCTTTAGGGTTTTAAAGTTTTCATTGTAAAGGTCTTTTACCTCCTTGGTTAGGTTTATACCAAGGTATTTCATTTTTTTAGGGGCTATAGTAAATGGGATTGTTTCTCTCAGGGCTTTTTCACTTCTTTGATTCTGGGCATATAGGAAGGCCTCTGATTTTTGCACATTTATTTTGTATCCTGCCACTCTGATGAACTTCTAATTAGTTCCAGGAGCTTCCTGGTGGAGTTTTTGGGATCCCTCAGGTATAAGATCATGTCATCTGCAAATAGGGATAGCTTGACTTCTTCCTTGCCGATTTGAATTCCTCTTATGTCTCTTTCTTGTTTTATGGCTTCAGCTAAGACTTCAAGTACAATATTGAATAGAAGTGGTGAGAGTGGACAGCCTTGTCTAGTTCCTGATCAAAGTGGGAATGCTTCCAATTGTTCCCCATTGAGCATAATCCTTGTTGTGGGCTTGTTGTATACAGCTTTTTTTATATTGATAAAGGTTCCTTCCATTCCTACTGTCTCTAGCATTTTGATCATAAAAGGCTGTTGGATCTTGTCAAAGGCTTTTTCTGCGTCTATCGAGAGTATCATGTGGTCTTGGACTTTGGACTGGTTTACATGATGAATTACATTTATTGATTTTCATATGTTGAACCAACCTTGCGTGCTGGGGATGAAGCCTACTTGGTCCCCATGAATGATCTTTTTAATATGTTTTTGAATCCGATTTGCTAAGACTTTGTTGAGAATCTTTGCGTCTGTGTTCATCAGGGAGATCGGCCTATAGTTTTCTTTTTTAAGTGAATCTTTTTTAGGTTTTGGGATTAAGACGATATTAGCTTCATAGAAGGAATTTGGTAGTGTTCCTTCCTTTGCTATTTGATGGAACAGTTTAAGGAGTATTGGTGTTATTGACTCCTTAAATGTCTGGTAGAATTCTGTGCTGAATCCACCTGGTCCAGGACATTTTTTGGTGGGAAGATTCGAGATTACTTCTTCAATTTCCTTATATGTTATAGGGCCGTTTAAGTAATTCACAACTTCCTGATCCAATTTAGGTAAGATGTGTTTACTTAGAAATTCATCCATCTCTTGTGTGTTGTCAAAGTTCACTGAGTATAAGTTTTTGAAATATGATGTTATAATTCTCTGGATTTCTTGGGTATCAGTAGTGATTACTCCATGTTCATTTCTAATTTTGTTAATTTGGGTTTTCTCTCTCTTGCTTTTGGTTAATTTAGCTAGGGGTGTATCTATCATATTGATTTTTTCAAAGAACCAGCTTTTTGACTGTTTGAGTTTTTCTATCATTTTCTTAATCTCGATTTCAGATATTTCTCCCCTTATTTTGCTAATCTCCTCTCTTCTACTACTTTTGGGATCAGATTGCTCAAGTTTCTCTAAAGCCTTAAGCTGCATCGTTAAGTTATCTATTTCTGATGTTTCCATTTTTTTGATGTAGGCATTAAGAGCTATGAACTTACCTCTTAGGACAGCTTTCATTGTGTCCCAGAGATTTTGGTAAGTTGTATTTTCGTTATCGTTCACTTTCAGGAAATATTGAATTTCCTTTTTAATTTCTTCCTGAATCCAGTTCTCATTCAGCATCATAGTGTTAAGTTTCCAGGAGTTAGTGTATTTTCTCTTGTTTGTTGTGTTGTGGATGTCCAGCTTTAGGCCATGGTGGTCTGATAGGGCACAGGTTAGAATTTCAACTTTTTTGTATATGTGTAGATTCGTTTTGTGGCCCAGTATGTGATCTATTTTGGAGAAAGTTCCGTGTGCTGCTGAGAAAAATGTGTATTCTTTAGTACGTGGGTGAAAAGTTCGATAGAGATCTGTAAGGTCCATTTCTTTCAGGGTTTGATTAAGTTCCAAAGTGTCTCTGTTAAGCTTTTGACCTGTTGATCTATCCCATGTTGAGAGGGCGGTGTTGAAGTCCCCAAGGATTATCGTTTGGGGGTTGATTTCTTGCTTTAGACGCTGTAGGGTTTTCTTAATGAATGTGGAGGGGCCCATGTTGGGTGCATAAATGTTCAGTATTGTGAAGTCTTCCTGGTGAATTGTACCTGTGACTAAAATGTAGTATCCATCTGTGTCTCTTATGATTTTCTTTGGTTTGAAGTCCACTTTGTCTGAAAGCATCATTGCTACCCCTGCCTGTTTCCTGGTTCCATTAGGTTGCAAGATTCTGGACCAGCCTTTCATTCTTAGGATGTGCCTATCTTTTGTGGTGAGATGAGTTTCCTGAAGGCAGCAGATTGTTGGATTGTGGTTTTTAATCCATGTTTGTAATCTGTGTCTCTTAATCAGTGAGTTAATACCATTGACATTTAATGTTATAATGGAGAAATTATTTTCAATTCTGGACATTTTTTATGTTTAGTAGATTTTGTATGCATGTTGTTTGATATTTATGTTTTTGTGGTATTATACTTCCCTTCTGTCTTCCTGGATATGCTTGTTCTTTTCTTCAAGCTTGAGTATCATTTCTAGGATTTTTTGAAGGCCTGGTTTGGTAGACATGTATCCCTTCAAGTTGTCTTTGTGGTGGAAAACTTTTCTTTCTCCCTCAATCATGACAGATAGTTTTGCCGGGTATATCAGTCTGGGTTGGCATTTTTGCTCATTTAATACTTGAAGTATGTCTCTCCAAGCTCTTCTTGCTTTTACTGTTTCCATTGAGTAGTCATTTGTTATTCTAATAGGTTTACCTTTAAAAGTGAGTTGCTTTTTTTCTCTTGAAGCTCTCAGCACCTTTTCTTTGTCTTGAATGTGGAGTGTTTTGACTATTATTTGCTGTGGCAATTTTCTATTTTGGTCATATCTGTTTGGAGTGCGAAATGCCTCTTGTATTTGGATAGGCCTCTCATTCTTTTGTTGTGGGAAGTTTTCATTTATGATGAATTGAAATATTTCCTCAGGTGTGGTATGTTGGGATTCTTGTTCTGGTATTCCATGAATGCGCATGTTAGGCTTCTTCAGGGTGTCCCATATCTCTTGAATGTTCCTCTCCAGTATCTTTTTGGCTTTAACAATCTCTTCCATTGAGCTGGTTAATTCTCCCACTTTGTCTTCATGATCTGAAATTCTATTTTCTGCCTCATTTGTTCTGCTGATAAGACTCTCTGTTGAGTTTTGGGTTGAAGATAACTTGTCTTTTAGTTCAATTTTAAACTCTGCCTGAGACTGTTTTAATTGCTCCATACCTATTTTTGTTTCTTGAACTGTTTTTCTCAACTCCTCCAAGTGCCTGTTGTGTTCCTGTTCAAAGCGGTTGATTCGGTTGTTTAACTCTTCTCGGATTTCCTCTTTCATAGTATTAATCATGGTAAGGATCATACTCTGAAAGTCATTACGTTGGGTCTGGCTTTCATGGCGATTTTCTGTGGATTTGTTCTGGTCGGAATCCCTCATTATCGGATTGATTCTTTCGGCAGAAGATTGGGCTTCTTGGGTTTTGTTTCTCGTGGATCTGCACTTTGACTTGTACATTGTTGTTTTGTTTTTTAGGACCTTTCAGTTTCTGTGTGTTTTTCACTGAATCGACATAGTTGGTATTGTTTCGCTTGCCAGTTATTACTAGTGCTGGTCTTGGATTGGGTATGTTTGTGTATTGTTATTATTATATCCTAGATGAGGCTACTAGGCTGTTAGTACCTTAGTTAAGTCAGGTTATGTTACCAGTGGGTGAATATTAGTTTGGTAGTGCACTTTTACGATTTAGTATCTTGGTGAAATGTGGGGGTGAGTGGTGTACTCCCTGGAGTTGTATGTTGTGGGGTGGCTGTATGAGAAAGTTGATCTACAGCATTGATACTTTAAAGGATCCGTGAGGTGAAAAGAAAAAGTATACTTATCTTTGGGCTGGATGAGAAGAAACTCGCCCACGTGTTATAATGATTGTGGTGGAGTCCAGATGTATGGCCTGTGCTCCCTTTGTTCCTTAGAATTTTGCTTGAGTTTCCTTTGGGCTCTATTGAATTATGAGTAGCAGTGTGTTTTCCGTGGACCACGAGCTTAGGTCCCCGGTGGGCCAGAGAGGCAGAGGGTCTGATGTTGATGGCAGAATTCTTCACTTGCGACCTGGGAAGGTGGGCTTGGAGAGGGGCAGGACCCCGGGGCAAAGCCGGGGGCTGCGCAGCGTGGTGCTGCTGGCCGGGCGGCTCCTGGGTGTGGGGCAGGGCTGGGCTGGGCTCTTTAGCTCCCTGGCTCAATAGCAGAATTCTTCACCTGGGATCCAGGGGGGTGGCTAGGCGCACGGGGCGGGAGGATGCGAGGGGCTTGGGTCCAGGGCGGGGCCCAGGCTAAGCTGCAGTGGACCTGGGTGCTCACCGCCCGGACCCGTGGGGCTCCGGGGTGGTTGGGCTGGCCTGGGCTCTCTCTCTCTCTCTCTCTTTCGCTCACCTTGGGCTGCGGGCGGTGGGCGGGGGCGGGGCGGCGCGGAGTGGGGCTGGGGTCGTCCTGGCTGGGAGCGCAGTCCAAGCTGCAGTCGGCCGGGACCCGTGGGGCTCCGGGGTGGTTGGGGGCTGGGCTGGGCTCTGTCTCTCTCTCTCTCTCACTCACCTTGGGCGGCGGGCGGCGAGTGGCGGGCGGCGGGTGGGGGCGGGGCGTTGCGGAGGGGGGCTGGGGTCGTCCGGTCCAGGGCGCAGTCCAAGCCGCAGTCGGCCTGGGTGCTCGCTGCTGGCACGCGTGGGGCTCTGGGGTGGTTGGGGGCTGGGCTCCTGTCTTACAATTCTTGATTAGAGTTCTTTCTCCAGCTTGACTGGAGAGCCTACAGCAACACCAGGTGTCTAGGGAACTGGCCACACCATATCCACATAATGCATAAGATATGAACAATCCTTACTTGCCAGACCAGCATGTCTGGTCAAATACACAAAAGGATGCCAACTTTCTCAATAAGTTCACTCCATCTTATTCACCTGCCCAAGGACTAGTCCCATCCACTATGGGCTGGGCCTTCCACGTCAACTAGACGATCTCTTGCAGGTTTGTTGTTGGTTTAACACAGCTACTAATTCTCTACAAATGTGCCCAAAGCTCAAACTCTCAATTGTCAAGCTGATACCTGTACCTACTTATGACACCATGTATTCCCAATATTTTAGCAAAGAGTGAAAAACTGCAAATGGAATGATTTAGAAAACAGATTCCCTGCTTCTTATGATCCCTAGACTGAGGGTGATTGATATCTAGGTCTCACTTTTTGTTGTAGAAAACAAGTCACTAAAACATCTAGTTAATCAAGATATATATTATTTGTTTTGTTTATACTTTTTGAACCCAGGGTCTTATTGGGCTATATAAGTACTGTAGTGAATTGCACCACCATCTCTATATAGGCTGATTTTTTTGGTGTGTGCGTGTGTGTGTGTGTGTGTTGGTGTGTGTATGTGTGGTGCATCATTGTATATACCGTTTAGGGATAAATACATTGAAATGTAATCACTGTTTCAGATGGTAGTTGCCTGTGTCTGTTTCAGATTTTTCATATGTTTAGTTTTATTCAAGTGCTATATTCATTATTTTTTAACATCAGCACTGTCTGAGATCCTATAAGGTAACAATAAAGAGACAAAATATATTATAAAACTGAGTGAATGGGCTGAATATAAAGTTCACAATAATGAAAGTAAATAGGAGAAAAAACCTCAAGGTCAGTGTGAATGGAGAGCGGCCATAGTCGCTTCCCACCCCTGCCCTGAGGTGTTCTAATCCGGGCGTCGAAGCTGCACACTGTGCTCCCAGCCAGAACTGTGAGCACCTTGTGCCCGCTTCCAGCCAGCTTTTCTTACCCAAGTCCCCGGTGTCTCCCCAGCAACTTGACTGGTGCCTGGCTAGGAGGATGAGGAGGCACATGGTTCTTAAGCATGAAGGGGATACTGTTCAGTGGACCAATTATCTCCCAGGTTGGCAGTTTGGGTGGTTTGTTTTAGGTAAGAGAATCCTGTCCTACTATGATTCACAGGATGATGTTTGCAAAGAAAATTGAGGGCTTACAAAGTAGGCAATATCAAAGTCCATTTGGCTGATAATACAAGAATGGGATCAATCATTCCAGGAGAGCAGTATTTTTATGTTAATGTAACCTGAAAGATCAAGGAGTTTGTTGCTCTGGCGAGCTCCAAAGCATGTCTGAGTGATCTAGGACTGAAAAAGCAAAATAAATAAGTGAACCTAATGAATCTCCGATGAAAAGCAAAATGTCTGAACCTCACCTCTATTGTGACCTCCTAATGCAGCAGGTTCCCACAATCTAGGAATTTGTTCACCATGATGAGAATCATTCATGTCTCAGTGGAGAGAACATGAATGAAGAAGCCTCTTTCCTGCTTAGTGCCGCCTGTAATACCTTCATCACAGCTCTTAAGGAATGTGTAAACATAGCCAATGCCAAGCTTAAACCTGAGATGTTCTAACTGCCTCATCCAGATCCTTTGATTTCTCCTCTGTCACCTTCTCCTCTTCAAGTGATAGAGTGCTGAGTGAGCCACCCTGGTTCTTGCAGCTCAGAGAGGAGTAGCTACTCTATCAAAGAACCAGCATCTATACTTCACCAACTTTCTCACTGGTGTAAAAGGACCTATTGGGATACAGACTACTAAGTCTACCTTGAATCTTCTATACTTTTAAGCAGGAAAGAAAATGAAAATAAATATGAATTGTAGCTAAGAGAATATTTTTAATGATTAATTTATGGAATTATTGGAAAAAGTAGGTGAGTGTAAAAATGGTGTTCTGACATCTAAGGAGTATCTTTCTCACTGAGTCTTTCACTCATCCAGCTTTAGACCCAAAGGTTCCACTGTAAGTACCCATTGCATAGGTATAATAACAACTAACTACAGAGCAGTTTGATGTATTGTCTTCCTACCTATAGGTTTATTGGCTATCTTACCTATTGATTTTTTCCTTCCTTCCTTTTTTTTTTTTTTTTTAAATAGGTTCTTGTTCTAGGTTACAGTAACAGGGATGTGTACCATTCTGATAAATGGGTCTTGAATCCAATCAGAAATCTGTTGGTTTTCTCCTTGTAACTCATGCCACTATTAATTATACTGGTGGTCCCCTGTCGCTATGGCTATTTATATTGCAACTTACAGATCTCATATTTATGGGGATTGTGGTTGTTTTTGTCCCTCAGAAGCTTCTACAATATTCCTTGGTACTGTGTAAGCTATCTAGCAAGGAGAAAGTTCCACAGACAGTTCCTCAACTACCAATTCTTACAAATGTGTCTAGGGCTCCAACCCTCAACTGTCAAGTTGATACTTATATTTAACTAGGACAGCATTTGACATAAGTTGCACAGAAAGAGAAAAGTGAGGAAAAGGAAGGGGAAAGACATATCATATTGTTATGATAGGCACAAGTGTCACTATCTATCTATCTATCTATCTATCTATCTATCTATCTATCTATCTATCTATCTATCATTTCTACCTCAATTTCTCTATCAAGTCACATATATGAAAGAGAGAGACACACAGAGAGACAGAGAGAGAGAGACAGAGAGAGAGAGAGAGAGAGAGAAGAGAAGCTGCGTGGAAAGTGGAACAAAATTTCTTCCCCCTTCCCCCTCCCTCCCCATCCCCCAGTGCCTCCCCCTCTCATCTCCAGAGCAACCTTCATTTTTTTTTATTTCCACTCATACAAACTTAACAGGTACACTGGTCCCTTCTCCCTCCAACCCCCTATCCCCCTGTGCCCCCCTCCCCTCCCCCTTCCTTCTTTATCCCTCAGTGCCTTTCCCTCCCATCCCCGGAGCATCCTTTAATGTGCATGCCAAACTCTCCTCTGGGTCCTCATCTCCCATGAGGTGCAAGGACCCAGTGGCATTTCCCTGAACCCTTTCCTGTGTTCCTGTTAAGCATAGGAACACTACTGAGGCTGTCAATCCCTTGCTGCCAAGGATCCTAGTGCCTTTAGCAAACGCTAGAGTTTGTGGGGTCAATAGTGTGTTGGACATTGCGCAAGGCATGTAAAGTCCAAATATGATTGCTTCGGCCCTAACTTGTGTGGAGTATCTTGCATATTATTGCTCCTCCCATTCTTGTGCTCTTACAATCTTACCGTCCCCTCTTCTGCAAATTTCCCTGAGCTTCAGGATGGGGAGAGATTAGACTGGCCTAGTTCCAGGTGATTGATATAGAGTCTCTGATGTTCTGGATGATGGTTTGTTGATTTTTTTTTTCAATTTTGCTGCTCCTGCAATGACCTTGGCTTCGTCCTGATGGGTATTGGATGCCACCCCCTGGCCAGAGATAAAAACCTGTTAAATTACAGTCTTGTTATAAGAGTATGTTCAAAAGTAGATGTAATAAAAGTAGGAGACTGCAGTGAGGGAGGAGTCAATCACCCATTTGCAAAATGGTTACTTTCTATCTGCCAAACTATATGCCCTCCCTTTCTGGTGACATCATACCCCATCAGTTGCAAATGATCAGGAAGGAAAATCTGTGAACTTAACCAGATGTCTCATTACTTACTTGCAGTCCTTGATGGTGGCCTATTTGCTCTACTGTAACATGGTCCCCTCTCTCCTTGTTTCTGGTGGGGCCCTCCATCCCCATTCCTCCTGTTTATAATCTTTGCAATTACTGTAGGTATTACAGAGATTTATCCTTGATTGTCTCTAAGTGTGTTTGGTACAAAGAGCCACCTATTAGGGAGTACATACATTGCTTAATTTTCTGTTTGGCCCAGAAAATTAAGCGCCATATGTACTCCCTAATAGGTGGCTCCTAGTACCAAACTCACCCAGCCCACATTGAGACACTCAAAAGTAAACCTATGTAACACAGTAATTGCAAGGATTATGAACAAGAGAGATGGGTTAGGAGGGCCACACCAGAAACAAGGAGAGAGGAGACCATGTTACAGCAGAGAAAATAAGCCTCCATCAAGGTCTGCAAGTAAGTAATGAGAAACCTGGTTAAGTTCACAGATGTTCTTTCCTGATCTCACCAGAAGGGGAGGGCATATAGTCTAGCAGATAAAAAGTAATCATTTTGCAAATGGGTGATGGACCCCTCCCTCAGTGAGGTTTCCTACTCTTATTACATCTACCCTTGAATGTGCTATTACAACAAGACTCCAGTTTAACAGCTTTTTGTCTCTGGCCAGGGGGTGACATACAGTGCCCAGCAGAATGGAGTGAAGGGAATTGCAGGAGCAGCAAAACTGCAAAAGAAAATCAACAAACCACAATCCAGGACTTCAGAGACTCTATATCAATCACATAGAACTAGGACAGCCTAATCTCTCCCCATCCTGGAGCTCAGGGACATTTGCGGAAGAGGGGGCGGTAAGATTGTAAGAGCAAAAGGATGGGAGGAGCAACGATTTGCAAGATTCTCAACAATAGTTGGGGCCAAAGCAATCATAATGGGACTTTGCATGCCCTGCGCAATGTCCAGCGCACTGTTGCCATCATAAAGTCTAGCATCTGTTAAGGGCACCGAGACCCCTGGAGGCAAGGGATTGACAGCCATAGTAGTGATCTTATGCTTAAGGGGAACAAGAGAAAGGGCTTATGGAAATGCCACTGGGTCCTTATATGTCATCGGAGAGGAGGACCCAGAGGAGAGTTAGGCGTACACAATAAAGGACTCTCTGGGAATTGGGGAGGAGGCACTGGGGGAAGGGGAGGGGGAGGAGGGGGGAGGGAGGGAACTGGTAAAAAATTTTAAAATGTATAATTAAATTTTTAATAAAAAAATTTCTGTTTGGGATACTTCACTCAATATAATTGTTTCTAATTCCATCCATTTCCTGGCAAATTGCATTAATTCATCATTTATGATGGCTGAGTAGTATTACATTGTATAAATGTACCACATTTTCCTTATCCACTCATCAACTGTTGGACATTTGGGTTGATTCTATGACTTTGCTATTGTAAACAGTGTTGCTATGAACATGGTCGTGCTTGTGCTATCAAGGTGAATTTTTGCTGTATGGGGGGTTATTCCCAAAAGTGGAATAGTATGGTCATATGACATTTCAATCTTTAATTTCTTTAAGAATCTCCAGACGGCTCGCCAGAGTGGCTGTATGAGCCTGCATTCCCACCAGCAATGTAGGAGAGTTCCCCTCTCTCCACATCCTCTCCAGCATTTGGTGTTGTTTGTATTGTGGATTTTTGCCACCCTGACCGGGGTGAGATGATATCTCAGGGAAGTTTTTATTTGCATTTCCCTGATGGCTAAGGATTTGGAACATTTTTAAAGATATTTGTTAGAAATTTTAATTTCATCCCTGGTAAAGTTTCTTTTAAGTTCCAAGGCCCATTTTTTAATTGGGCCATTAGTTTCCTTGGTGTTTAGTTTTCTAAGTTCTTTGTGCACTCTGATAATAGAGCTCTATCAGATATGTGGTTAGTGAAGATTTTCTCCCATTCTGTGGGTTGCCTTTGTGCTCCAGTTACAATTTCTTTATCTGAACAGAAACTCTTTCATTTCACAAGATCCCATCTGTTGAGCGTTGGTTGTAGTGACTGCTATTGGATGTCTGTTTAGGAACTGTTGGCCTAGCCCAATCAGCTCGAGGGAGTGTCCTACCCTTTCATCTATGGTTTTTATAGTCTCTGGCCTTATATGGAGGTCCTTGATCCATTTGGAATTAATTCTTGTACATGGTGACAAGTACGAGTCCAGTTTTAATCTTCCACATGTGGACAACCAGTTTTGCCAGCACCATTTGTTGAAGATGCTGTTCTTTTTCCATTGGATTCTTTGGGCCCCTTTGTCAAAGATCAAATGGCTGTAGTTGTGTGGGCTTATATATGGGTCTTCAATCCTTATCCATTGATCTGTGTGTCTATTTTGGAGCCAGTACCAGGCTGTTTTTACAACTATGGATTTGTAATATAGACTGAGGTTTGTATGGTTATACCTCCAGTAGTTTTTTTGTCACTCAGGATTGTTTTTGCTTTCCTGGGTCTTTTTTTGCCTCCATATGAATTTTGAGATTATTTGGTCAACTTCTTTACAGAATTGCTTTGGGATTTTAATTGGTATAGCACTGAATCTGTATATTGCCTTTGGTAGGATGGTCATTTTTATGATGTTGATTCTGCCAATCCAGGAACGAGGGAGGTCTTTCCACCTTCTGGTGTCTTCTGCAATTTCTTTCTTTAGGGTTTTAAAGTTTTCATTGTAAAGGTCTTTTACCTCCTTGGTTAGGTTTATACCAAGGTATTTCATTTTTTTAGGGGCTATAGTAAATGGGATTGTTTCTCTCAAGGCTTTTTCATTTCTTTCATTCTGGGCATGTAGGAAGGCCACTGATTTTTATACACTTATCTTGTATCCTGCCACCCTGCTGAACTTCTGTATTAGTTCCAGGAACTTCCTGGTGGAGTTTTTGGGATCACTCAGGTACAAGATCATGTCATCTGCAAATAGGGATAGCTTGAATTCTTCCCTGCCGATTTGAATCCCTTTTATGTCCCTTTCTTGTCTTATAGCTTCAGCTAAGACTTC
The DNA here is from genome assembly GCA_023101885.1 of Typhlomys cinereus. Classification (NCBI taxonomy): domain Eukaryota; kingdom Metazoa; phylum Chordata; class Mammalia; order Rodentia; family Platacanthomyidae; genus Typhlomys; species Typhlomys cinereus. Next base: position 1,139,328 of record JALPQD010000539.1, on the reverse strand, counting down.
AAGTACAATATTGAATAGAAGTGGTGAGAGTGTAGACACTGCAGGACCCACGGCCGGAGCATCCCAGAGCGATGAACTCTTCCGAGTCTGTGATTTTAAAAAATGGCCTCCAATAAAACTACATTGCAAAAAATGGGAAAGAAACAGAATGGAAAGAGTAAAAAAGTTGAAGAGGCAGAGCCTGAAGAATTTGTGGTAGAAAAAGTACTGAATGGATGTGTAGTAAATGGGAAAGTGGAGTATTTCCTGAAGTGGAAGGGATTTACAGATGCTGATAATACTTGGGAACCAGAAGAAAATTTAGCTTGTCCAGAGTTAATTGAAGCATTTCTTAATTCCCAAAAAGCTGGTAAAGTAAAAGATGGTACAAAAAGAAAATCTTTATCTGACAGTGAATCTGATGATAGCAAATCTAAGAAGAAAAGAGATGCCGCTGACAAACCAAGAGGCTTTGCCAGAGGTCTTGATCCTGAACGAATAATTGGTGCCACAGACAGCAATGGAGAGTTGATGTTTCTCATGAAATGGAAGGATTCAGATGAGGCTGACGTGGTGCTGGCAAAAGAGACAAACATGAAGTGTCCTCAAATTATAATTGCTTTCTACGAAGAGAGACTGACTTGGCATTCTTGTCCAGAAGATGAAGCTCAATAATCGTTTGCAATTTTTATATATATTTATACATATATACAAAAACTGGATCTTGGTTTTTCAACTACTAGTGTGAAAAAATAACTACATTCTAATGAAAATCAAGTGTAATATGTTTGTTTTGACAAAAGTATTGACAGTGGTTGGGATTTTTGTTTGCATCAAAAGCACTGGTTACTTTGAGCAAATGAAAGCTTTCTGTAATTGCTTCCTTTAACAGAACATAATATCTGATATCATGGTATATTCCTCTGCATTTGGAGAACACTTTTTCTAAATGTTAGAAATTTCCTGGTCTTTATTCAATCAGAATTTATTTTAAAAGGATGCAGAAGGACCATTCTGGGTTTTTGTTTGTGTGTGTGTGTAGACATGAGATACTTATGTAACTGGTTGTTTTTTGCTGTTGTTCTTTTTTTTATATTCACTGAAACAACAAACCATGGGTAATACCACCTGATTATAAGGTTCCATTGTGAGCAACCTAAGAATCACTTCAGATTAGTCTGAATGCGTTTCTGAAGCCATAACCTTTCAAGTTAAATGGGTGGTTCTCTCTAGTTCATAGAGCAGTTTAAGTTAGGTAATTTAAAAGTGCATCATGTCACAATTCAGACAGATCATCAATACATACGGTAATTGATTTGCAAAATTTTGTCACCACCAGCTCCCTATTCAGACAAGGAAATTAGACAAATCCTTATTTGTTTTAACTGGCTAAATGAGACTTAAATGCACAGTTCTAGATTCCTCTAGTGAGGCATTCCTTGCCTGAAAATTGAAATCTGTGCTAAAAGGTTATGATTCAAGGAATGTACATGGTGGCTCACAAAGATGTAATCATGTGGTTTGAGATGTTGGCAGTTGAAGCTTAAATGGGTGAACAAAATTTGATGATACAAATTATTGACCTGCATGCTTTTTTCTTTCCCCCAACTCATTCCTTACTAATAGGCTCAATCTTTTCAGTATTTGGATTACTGGTTCAGCAGAAACCAGGAAAATAACTTTGTAGTATCAGAATGTTATCCAGCCATATATTGTTTACTTTATTGTAAATAATGGTGAACAGTGGTCAATAAATAGTTTTATATTCCTTTAAAAAAAAAAGAAGTGGTGAGAGTGGATAGCCTTGTCTAGTTTCTGATCAAAGCGGGAATGATTCAAGTTTTTCCCCATTGAGTATAATCCTTGCTGTTGGCTAAAAGTGGAACAAAATTTCTAATAGAGGATAAATTTTGAACAGATTGAGATCTAGGGTGACCAGATTCTTTGCTTTTGTTGTTGCAGATTTCCCTTCTGAATGTTTATTCTAATCTCATACATCTTATAATTTGATAAAGCTAACTGAAATTAAATATCCAAACATATGGCAGATCACACTTTACAGTAATCTGAACAAAATATAACTGTATAAGCATATACAGAAGAAAATTCAAGACTATTGCTGAGTTCCAAAGAAAAATATTCTCAAAATAACTTCTATGTGAGCCCCTCCCTCCGCGCTGACCCACGCGAAGCTCCCAGGTCCCAGGTGAAGAATTCTGCTATCAACATCAGACCCTCTGTCTCTCTGGCCCACCGGGGACCTATACACGTGGTCCATGGAAGACACACTGCTACTCAGAATTCAATAGAGTCCAAAGGAAACTCAAGCAAAATTCTAAGGAACAAAGAGAACACAGGCCATACATCTGGACTACACTACAATCATTTTATCACGTGGGTGAGATTCTTCACATCCAGCCCAAAGATAAGTAAACTTTTTTTTTCACCTTACTGATCCTTTCTAGTATCAATGCTGTAGATCAACTCCCTCATACAGCCACCCCCAAAACATATAACTCCAGGGAGTACACCACTCACCCTCACATTTCACCAAGATACTAAATCATAAAAGTTCACTACCATGCTAATATTCACCCCCTGGTTACTTAACCTGACTTAACTGACATAGTAACAGCCTAGTAGCCTCATCTAGGATATAACAATAACAATACACAAACATACCCAATCCAAGGCAAACACTAGTAATAACTGGCAAGTGTAACAATACCAACCACATCGGTTGAGTGAAAAACACAGAGAAAGGGAAAGGTCCTAAAAAACAAAACAACAATGCCCAAGTCAAAGTACAGATCCACGAGAAACAAAACCCAAGAAGACCAAGCTCCCACCAAAAGAATCAATCCCATAATAATGGATTCTGACCAGAACAAATCCACAGAAAATAGCCATGATAGCCAGACCCAACATAATGACTTTCAGAGTATGATCATTACCATGATTAATACTATGAAAGAGGAAATCTGAGAAGAGTTAAACAACCGTATCAACTACTTTGAACAGGAACACAACAGGCACCTGGAGGAGTTGAGAAAAACAGTTCAAGAAACAAAAATAGGTATAGAGCAATTAAAACAGTCTCAGGCAGAGTTTAAAATTGAACTAAAAGACAAGTTATCTTCAACCCAAAACTCAATAAAGAGTCTTATCAGCAGAACAAATGAGGCAGAAAATAGAATTTCAGATTTGAAGACAAAGTGGGAGAATTAACCAGCTCAATGGAAGAGATTGTTAAAGCCAAAAAGATACTGGAGAGGAACATTCAAGAGATATGGGACACCCTGAAGAAGCCTAACATGCGCATTCATGGAATACCAGAACAAGAATCCCAACATACCACACCTGAGGAAATATTTCAATTCATCATAAATGAAAACTTCCCACAACAAAAGAATGAGAGGCCTATTGAAATACAAGAGGCATTTCACACTCCAAACAGATATGACCAAAATAGAAAATCGCCACAGCAAATAATAGTCAAAACACTCCACATTCAAGACAAAGAAAAGGTGCTGAGAGCTTCAAGAGGAAAAAAGCAAGTCACTTTTAAAGGTAAACCTATTAGAATAACAAATGATTACTCAATGGAAACAGTAAAAGCAAGAAGAGCTTGGAGAGACATACTTCAAGTATTAAATGAGCAAAAATGCCAACCCAGACTGATATACCCGGCAAAACTATCTGTCATGACTGAGGGAGAAAGAAAAGTTTTCCAGCACAAAGACAACTTGAAGCGATACATGTCTACCAAACCAGGCCTTCAAAAAATCCTAAAATGATACTCAAGCTTGAAGAAAAGAACAAGCGTATCCAGGAGGACAGAAGGGAAGTATAATACCACAAAAACATAAATATCAAACAACATGCATACAAAATCTACTAAACATAAAAATGTCCAGAATTAAAAATAATTTCTCCATTACAACATTAAATGTCAATGGTATTAACTCACCGATTAAGAGACACAGATTACAAACTTGGATTAAAAACCACAATCCAACAATCTGTTGCCTTCAGGAAACTCATCTCACCACAAAAGATAGGCACATTCTAAGAATGAAAGGCTGGTCCAAAGTCTTGCAACCTAATGGAACCAGGAAACAGGCAGGGGTAGCAATGATGCTTTCAAACAAAGTGGACTTCAAACCAAAGAAAATCATAAGAGACACAGATGGATACTACATTTTAGTCACAGGTACAATTCACCAGGAAGACTTCACAATACTGAACATTTATGCACCCAATACGGGCCTCTCCACATTCATTAAGAAAACCCTACAGCATCTAAAGCAAGAAATCAACCCCCAAACGATAATTCTTGGGGACTTCAACACCGCCCTCTCAACATGGGATAGATCAACAGGTCAAAAGCTTAACGGAGACACTTTGGAACTTCATCAAACCCTTAAAGAAATGGACCTTACAGATCTCTATCGAAATTTCCATCCACGCACGAAAGAATACACATTTTTCTCAGCAGCACACGGAACTTTCTCCAAAATAGATCACATATTGGGCCACAAAATGAATCTACACATATACAAAAATGTTGAAATTCTAACCTGTGCCCTGTCAGACCACCACGGCCTAAAGCTGGACATCCACAACACAACAAGAGAAAATACACTAACTCCTGGAAACTTAACAATATGATGCTGAATGAGAACTGGATTCAGGAAGAAATTAAAAAGGAAATTCAAGATTTCCTGAAAGTGAATGATAATGAAAATACAACTTACCAAAATCTCTGGGACACAATGAAAGCTGTCCTAAGAGGTAAGTTCATAGCTCTTAATGCCTACATCAAAAAAATTGAAACATCAGAAATAAATAACTTAACGATGCAGCTTAAGGCTTTAGAGAAACTTGAGCAATCTGATCCCAAAAGTAGTAGAAGAGAGGAGATTAGCAAAATAAGGGGAGAAATATCTGAAATCCAGATTAAGAAAACGATACAAAAAAAATCAAACAGTCAAATAGCTGGTTCTTTGAAAAAATCAATAAGATTGATACATCTCTAGCTAAATTAACCAAAAGCAAGAGAGAGAAAACCCAAATTAACAAAATCTGAAATGAACATGGAGTTATCACTACTGATACCCAAGAAATCCAGAGAATTATAACATCATATTTCAAAAACTTATGCTCTGTGAAGTTTGACAACACAAAAGAGATGGATGAATTTCTAAGTAAACACAACTTACCTAAATTGAATCAGGAAGTTGTGAATTATTTAAATAGTCCTATAACATATAAGGAAATTGAAGAAGTAATCTCAAATCTTCCCACCAAAAAATGTCCTGGACCAGATGGATTCAGCACAGAGTTCTACCAGACATTTCAGGAGTTAATAACACCAATACTCCTTAAACTGTTCCATCAAATAGCAAAGGAAGGAACACTACCAAATTCCTTCTATGAAGCTAATATCGTCTTAATCCCAAAACCTAAAAAAGATTCACTTAAAAAAGAAAACTACAGGCCGATCTCCCTGATGAACACAGACACAAAGATTCTCAACAAAGTCTTAGCAAATCGGATTCAAAAACATATCCAAAAGATCATTCCCAGGGACCAAGTAGGCTTCATCCCCAGCACACAAGGTTGGTTCAACATACGAAAATCAATAAATGTAATTCATCCTGTAAACCAGTCCAAAGTCCAAGACCACATGATACTCTCGATAGACGCAGAAAAAGCTTTTGACAAGATCCAACAGCCTTTTATGATCAAAATGCTAGAGACAGTAGGAATGGAAGGAACATTTATCAATATAATAAAAGCTGTATACAACAAGCCTACAGCAAGGATTATGCTCAATGGGGAAAAATTGGAAGCATTCCCACTTTGATCAGGAACTAGACAAGGCTGTCCACTCTCACCACTTCTATTCAATATTGTACTTGAAGTCTTAGCTGAAGCTATAAGACAAGAAAGGGACATAAGAGGGATTCAAATCGGCAAGGAAGAAGTCAAGCTATCCCTATTTGCAGATGTCATGATCTTATACCTGAGTGATCCCAAAAACTCCACCAGGAAGCTCCTGGAACTAATTGAGAAGTTCATCAGAGTGGCAGGATACAAAATAAATGTGCAAAAATCAATGGCCTTCCTATATGCCCAGAATGCAAGAAGTGAAAAGCCTTGAGAGAAACAATCCCATTTACTATAGCCCCTAAAAAAATGAAATACCTTGGTATAAACCTAACCAGGGAGGTAAAAGACCTTTACAATGAAAACTTTAAAGCCCTAAAGAAAGAAATAGCAGAAGACACCAGAAGGTGGAAAGACGTCCCTTGTTCCTGGATTGGCAGAATCAACATTGTAAAAATGACCATCCTACCAAAGGCAATATACAAATTCAATGCTATACCAATTACAATCCCAAAGCAATTCTTCAAAGAAGTTGACCAAACAATCTCAAAGTTCATATGGAGGCACAAAAGACCCAGGATAGCAAAGACAATCCTGAGTAACAAAAAAACTGCTGGATGTAATTCCATACCAAAACTAAGTCTATACTAAAAATCCATAGTTATAAAGACAGCCTGGTACTGGCTCCAAAATAGACACACAGATCAATGGATAAGGATTGAAGACCCAGATATAAGTCCACACAATTACAGCCATTTGGTCTTTGACAAAGGAGCCTAAAGAATCCAATGGAAAAAGAACAGCATCTTCAACAAATGGTGCTGGCAAAACCGGATCTCCACATGCAGAAGATTAAAGCTGGATCCGTACTTGTCACCCTGTACAAGACTTAATTCCAAATGGATCAAGGACATTGATATCAGGCCAGAGACTATAAAAACCATAGTTGAAAGGATAGGGAACTCCCTCGAGCTGATTGTGCTAGGCCGACATTTCCTAAACAGACATCCAATGGCACAGTCACTGCTACCAACTCTCAACAGTTGGGATCTTGTGAAATTAAAGAGCTTCTGTTCAGATAAAGAGATTGTAATATGAGCTCGAAGGCAACCCACAGAATGGGAGAAAATCTTCACTAACCACATATCTGATAGAGCTCTACTGTCCAGAGTGCACAAAGAACTTAGAAAACTAAACTCCAAGGAAAACAATGGCCCAATTAAAAAATGGGCCCTGGAACTTTTTTTTTTTATTTCAGCTCATACAAACTTATTAGGTACACCAGTTCCCTCCCTTACTCCTCCTCCCCCCGTACCCCCTGCTCCTCCTCCCCACCTCTCTCCCTCCCCATCCCCCAGTGCCTCCCGCCCCAATTCCCAGAGATTCCTTTCTTGTGCATGTGTGATTTTCCTCTGGGCCCTCCTCTCCGATGACGTACAAGGACCCAGTGGCCTTTCCCTGAAACCTTTCCCGTGTTCCCCTTAGGTATAGGAACACTGCTGTGGCTGCCAATCCTTTACCTCCAAGGCTCTTGGTGCCTTTAGCAGATGCTAGACTTTGTGAGGTCAACAGTGTGTTGGACAATGCGCAGGGCATGCAAAGTCTAATTATGATTGCTTCAGCCCTAACTAGTATAGAGTATCTTATATATCATTGCTCCTCCCATCCTTTTGCTCTTACACTCTTACCCCCCCTCTTCCGCAAATTTCCCTGAGCTTCAAGATGGGGAGAGACTAAGCTGGCCTAGTTCTAGGTGGTTGATATAGAGTCTCTGAAGTTCTGGATTGTGGTTTGTTGATTTTCTTTTGTAGTTTTGCTGCTCCTACAATGCCCTTCACTCCATCCTGGTGGGCATTGTATGTTACCCCCTGTGGGCCCTGGAACTTAAAAGAAACTTTACCAGGGATGAAATTAAAATGTCTAACAAATATCTTAAAAATGCTCCACTTCCTTAGCCATCAGGGAAATGCAAATCAAAACCTCCCTGAGATATCATCTCACCCTGGTCAGGATGGCAAAAATCCACAATACAAACAACAACAAATGCTGGAGAGGATGTGGAGAGAGGGGAACTCTCCTGCATTGCTGGTGGGAATGCAGGCTCATACAGCTACTCTGGTGAGCTGTCTGGAGATTCTTAATGAAATTAAAGATTGAAATGCCATATGACCCTGCTATCCCACTTTGGGGAATAACCCCCCATGCAGCAGAGGTTCACCTCGGCAGCACAAGCACGACCATGTTCATAGCAGCACTGTTTACAATAGCAAAGTCATGGAATCAACCTAAATGTCCAGCAGTTGACAAGTGGAGAAGGAAAAGTGGTACATCTATACAATGGAGTACTACTCAGCCATCAAAAATGATGAATTACTGCAATTTGCTGGGAAATGGATGTCATTAGAAACAATTATATTAAGTGAAGTATCCCAAACCCAGAAAATTAAGCACCGTATGTACTCCCTAATAGGTGGCTCCTATTACCAAACCCACCCAGTCTACCTTGAGACACTCATAGTTAAATCTATGTATTACCTACAGTAATTGCAAGGATTATGAACAGGAGGGATGGGGTAGGAGGGCCACACCAGAAACAAGGAGAGAAGTGACCATGTTACAGTAGAGAAAATAGACCTCCATCAAGGACTGTAAGAAAGTAATGTGACACCTGGTTAAGTTCACAGACGTTCGTTCCTGATCATTTACAACTAAGGGGGTATGAACTTACCAGAAGGGGAGGGCATATAGTCTGGCAGATTAAAAAGTAACCATTTTGCAAATGGGTGATTGACCCCTCCCATTGCCAAATGCCATGTGACCCTGTGATTCCACTTTTGGGTATAAGTATTACATCTACCCTTGAATGTGCTCTTATAATAAGACTCCAGTTTAACAGCTTTTTGTCTCTGGCCAGGGGGTGACATACAGTGCCCATCATGATGGAGTGAAAGGCATTGCAGGAGTAACAAAACTGCAATAGAATTTAATTTTATAAGAATCAATTATGCTATAATTATTATTTTGAAATTAATATTTAATTAATATTAGTATTTGGAAATGTATATGCATGTGTGTTAAACCAGAACATTTCTGAATGACATTGATGAAAATTTCCTTCTGGATTTTCTATTATTTTTATGAGAATTATTGAACTTTCAAAAATATTGGACTGAAAGTAGCAGAACATTCTGTTGCCTCTTTCTGTCCTAAAAGCATGTCTATGTATACCCACAACACACATACACCTGAATATACGTTATAGAGCTCTATTATTAGATAAAGGTGGAGTTTTCAAGAGATGGAAAATTCTGTCTATATCAGGAGAGGTCACAAACATAAAAATTCATTAAAATATTTATTTATTTATTTACTCTGTGTGTATGTGTGTGTGTGTGTGTGTGTGTGTGTGTGTGTGTGTGTGTGTGTATCAGAGGGCACTGTAGGGGCCAAGGGTACTTCAGGAATCATCTTGGATTGCTTCTACCTTCTTTTTGCTTCACTCTGGGATTTCCCAGGCTCTGCCCACGAGGGTAAGACGTGCAGGCCACTGCCATTTCTGTGTGGCATTTTTATGTGGGACCTGAGATTCTCAGGATGTCTGCCTGTGAGGCAGTGTCTTAACACCTCAGTCTTCTATCCAGCTAAAAAATCCATTTTTAAAGGACACTGTAACATGATGTGCTATTTTAATGTACTATAATAAAAGCATGATAAAAATTTCATATTTATCTGCACACTCAATGGAATACTAGTGAAATCATTAGCAAAGAGATTGAATTCTAAGTATTGACAGAAAGATGTCACTTAATATGAGAAGAGAATGCCAGAGGGAGCCATGGGGTTCATAGAAGCAGACAGGTAGGATGGTGGGAAGGAGTGGAATTGATTGATGAAGGGAAGGGAGGGAAATGGGAGAGGGGATAAAGGGAGGTAGATATAAGTACTCAATATGCTTTTAAAATTAGAAAAATAAATAAATATGAGAAGAGAGAAATTATGGTGTGGCATGTATTAATGATCTTATTTGTGGAGAAAAACATAAAATGAGAGTTATATCCATTTGTTTAGGCACATTCTTTGGTCTTTAGCTAAGGGAGCAAAAGACCAAACTTAACTAGATTGTAACACAGCCCAAATTTCCTGACCAAGAGGGGTGATGAGTGGTAGAAACATTACATCTGCTAGCTGTGGAGGCAGACTGATCAGGAATATTATTCCCCCATCTCCATTCTCAGCTGTGTGATTTTAAAATAAATATCTAACAGTGCCTGTTTCCTTATTGCTTGAATAACGGTGTCTTTTTTCATTCTTAGGTTCTTTGCCAATTGAGTTAAATGACAGGTGAGTGGGAACATCTGGAACAGGAATCCATTTTATGTTCACTTTTGCACTTGTGTTCAACATACTTATTAGAAATTTTATTGTGTTGTTTTCTTTGCATATCCACAACAACTTCAGAAGTCTACTTTTGCCTTTCTCATGCGAGTGTGTGTAAGAATGAGAGAAAGTGAGAAAAAAGGAGAGAGAATTCAAGCTATAGTAGTAACATGTAACTTATTTTGAAATGAAATACATCAAGGACCTTCCTGTCCTCAGGGACAATTTCAGTTCTTTGGCTCTTTCTTACAACTTTTCTGTCTTTTCATAATGGCACTGGTTTAAGAACTCATGCCACTGCCAGAATTTTATGAAGGTTTCAGTTCTATTGAATATTTTAATATATTAAATTTTCTCATGTTGATATTTCTAGTGTAGAATATTTGTATCCACGACATCATTTAGTCTTCAATGATATTTGTCTTCCTATAGGGACTAAAATACAGAGCACTTTGTTCAATTTGTTTGTATTTTGAGGTCAATTTGTTCAAACACTGACCTACATTTCTGTTACCCTGACAATATCTTTCATTGCCAGTTGACCTTTCCTTAAATCTTGGAATTTGTGCTCATTAATGCTCTTCTAATATGACCATGAGTTATTGAGCTTTCTTTTTATTTTTAGGATTAAGGCAGAGTTTATTAGAGGAGAGAAATAATAGAACTCATGGATGTGAATCCATGAGGGGTGAAAGAAAAGCCAGACATGTAATCCATGAGGGACAAGGGAGCCAGAATTCAGGGACTCCAGGCATAGAGCCCCATGAGGAGTAAGGGAATTGAATGAAACTCATGGAGTCCCATGAGGAGCAAGGAAGCCAATTATTGATCTTTCTAACTACATAAACCTTGAAACTGCTGTGACTACATCACCTCCTAATGAACCTTTTACAAGAGGCAAATGAACTTACAAAATACACACTCAAACAAGGCCCATCCTCTTTAACGTTCAACCTTCTGTTTTTCTATTTCTTACTTGGAGAGTTGCTGAATTGTGTATGGATAAATACTATATCCACTGCTTGGTTTTTAGCTCTGACATATAATTATATCTTTTCAAAACATGTATTTTTTCCAGTTCTATTTATTTACTTGCAATTTTCATAATGTCATTTTATTCTTTATAGTTGAATAGTATTCTATTTTGTTTATGTATCACATTTTCATTATCCATTCTTTAGTTAATGAGCATCTACACTGATTATATTTCCTTGGCATTGTGATACAGCTGTGATGAACATGAATGTGCAAGTGTCTCTGTAATAGAATATTTACTTTCTTTGAGTATATATAGCAGTAGTATGGTGAAGGTATAGCTGTATAAGATGCTCACAATAACAATTTAGAGCTCAGACATAAGCAAGACATTTGTATTACCCTTTTAAGGATTGGTGATCATTGCCTAAGTGGGGGTGGAAAGACTGCAAGAACCAAAAGGCAGAATGGCTGGGAAATGATATCTTCTAAAGCATGACACAACCAAGCCAATCATGAATTCAGAGGAGTGACAGTTAATGGCATTGGGCTGATATAAGACTGGCCTGGACAACAGGTAGAAAAGGACAGAGGAGGGACTCATAGACCCAACCACTTAATTCTGAACTATTGGCAAGCAACAGATTCTGGGAGAGGAAGAGGCCTAATTTCCAATTGTGATGAGCTCCTGGGCTCCAGTAGTTAGTGCCAAACCCATGGTCACACAAACGGCCATAGTCAAGTTCAGTGGGACACAAACCAAAATAAAAGCCATAACTATGGTTAAAGCAATTTGTAGGACAAATAGGGTGGATGAGGAGGGAATAAAGATAAGAGGAAGTAGGATGAAAGTGATCAGAATGTCCTATATATCAATGTATGTGTATGGATGTGTATGTGTGTATATAAAATTATCAAAGAACAAAATTTATTAATAAAAATACCTTTAAAAAACTCTTCCCTCTAATGCTTTTTCCATAGTTACCTTGTAATATTTATCTGTCTGTCTATCTATCTATCTATCTATCTATCTATCTATCTATCTATCTATCTATCTATCTATCTATCCATCCATCCATCCATCCATCCATCCATCCATCCATCTATCTATCTATCTATCTATCTATTTTTTTCTTCCTCCTCCTTACCATCCACCTGTGTGTGAATTGGGTTAAGTGTTAGTAGCTGAGTTAGTATCTATAGTTTTGTGTTGGTGAATGAATTTGTACTTCTTGGTTGCTACAGTAGACTGACATAAAACAGAAGAGTTTATTTCTATGGCAACTAAGACCATTTGTTCTAGGAAGACTCCTTCATCTTTCTGAGGAAGTAGAAACATTTAGCGAGAGTGTTAGGAGGCAGTCTGTGTGGGATGCTAACATGAACACCAAGTCTATCATTACTGATCACGTGTTAAGGGAAGGGGAATATGTTTAGGCATAAGTGGGTTTAATTTCACCTGTTGTGTGAGAAGAAGGCAATTTATGCTGAGGGGAGACTAGTGGTTGAGTCATCAGTCTCTATTTCCACTTCCTGGTTTCTATGCCCTATAATAAACGTATAGTGAGAAATATGGTGAATGAGATTTTTTGAGAAGTAGTTTGCAAACATTTTTAATCATATACCACTGTGCAAGAAAATGCTTTTGAAGATTTTGAAGATTTTGATGCATTTATAAGAGGTACATAAACCTCACAATAATCAATAATATATTTAAATTGATTGTAATAGGAATTTTTATATGGGTATTTTTCTGTTTATTCAAACAATGTAGGGAAATAATATTGAACTTAAGAATGCATTTTATACACACATATATACATATATATCCATGTAAAATCCAATTAAAATTAAATGAGATACAGGTGTACAAATACCAATTAAAAATTTAATTTTCTTTATGAAATTCCAAGGGAACAGATTGTAGATTTCCTAGACTAGCTTACACTCTATTTTAGAAACTGCTGTTCTAAAGAATACATTTGTTACACTCCACACTATCCAGTATGTAAATGACTCCCTTAGCATAAAATAAACACCATATAGCTGATCTGAGTATTTCCATTTTGTTATTTTCACTTTAAAAGTGCAGTGGTTTTCTAATGTTTCGACGTGACAGTTAAGTTCTGGAATAGAAGAGAGGGACATGGTTACTTTGTGGCATGAACCTTTCTCCGTTACTGAGTCAAGGATTTAATGTGGTTGCCGCCATAAAGAAATCCAAGGCTCTAATCACTTGAGTTTAAATAATATAGATTGTTCTTGTAGGCATGACTTCATCAGTTGAAATTTTTAAATGCTTTTTGTCTTTTCCCAAGTTAGATTCCAAACAACACCTGAGTCTGAAACTGTCTACCCTTCAGTGAATAGTTGCTTACTGAAAGCCTGGTGACAATTGCATCATTTCATGCCCAATAAGTACCTTTGAACATCTGATGCTATCTTCTTGACTGCCTGTCTTATGGATTTTGAATTTGCTCAGCTAACCTATATATTCCATTCAATTTCTTGTAACTAATATTCCCTTCTCTCTTCCTTCTTCTTCTTTCTCCACACCTCTTCTCTATTTATTACATTGCTTTTCTTGTCTGCTTCTTTATTTTTCTTTGTCTCTGTCTCTGTATTCTGCCTTCTATTTTATTATCTATCTCATTTCTTTTGCTGTTGTTTTTGAGACAGGGTTTTATGCAGTACAGGCTGACTACAATCTTACTATGTAGGTGAGGCTGACCTTGAACTCTTGATGTACCAGTCTCTGCCTCACAAATACCAGAATTGCAGGTCCATAAGGGTGAAATAAGAAATCGCCCTGGAATGCTCTACCTCTTATTGCTTTATTCTGGGGTTCCCCAGGCTCCACTTTTTATGGCCAGAATTACAGAACACTGCCATATCTGCCCAGCATTTTTATGTCAGACTGGGATCCAAACTGAGGTCCTTTTGCTTCTGAGACAAAGGCTTTGATTCCTGAGCCAACCTTCAGCTCAATATTTTGTTTCTTAAGAAATAATTCAGTCCCCGGAGCCCCACGTGTCCCGGCGGCGAGCACCCAGGCCGACTCCGGCTTGGCCTGCGCCGCGTGGCCCGAAGGACCCCAGCCCCCTCCGCTGCCCAAGGTGAGTGAGAGAGCCCAGCCCAGCCCCGCCCCCCACCCGGGAGCCGCCCGGCCAGCAGCACCTTGCCCCGCGGCCCCTGGCTTTGCCCCCGGAACCCCGCCCCCCTCCGTGCCGACCTTCCCAGGTTGCAGGTGAAGAATTCTGCCATCAACATCAGACCCTCTGCCTCTCTGGCCCACCGGGGACCTATGCACGTGGTCCACGGAAGACACACTGCTACTCAGAATTCAATAGAGCCCAAAGGAAACTCAAGCAAAATTCTAAGGAACAAAGGGAACACAGGCCATACATCTGGACTCCACTACAATCAGTATATCACGTGGGCGAGATTCTTCTCATCCAACCCAAAGATAAGTAAACTTTTTCTTTTCACCTTACTAATCCTTTAAAGTATCAATGCTGTAGATCAACTTTCTCATACAGCCACCCCACAACATACAACTCTAGGGAGTACACCACTCACCCCCACATTACACCAAGATACTAAATCGTAAAAGTGCACTACCAAACTAATATTCACCCCCTGGTAACATAACCTGACTTAACTGACATACTAACAGCCTAGTAGCCTCATCTAAGATATAACGATAACAATACACAAACATACCCAATTCAAGACAAGCACTAGTAATAACTGGCAAGTGTAACAATACCAAGTACATCGATTCAGTGAAAAACACACAGAAACGGAAAGGTCCTAAAAAACAAAACAACAATGTACAAGTCAAAGTGCAGATCTACGAGAAACAAAACCCAAGAAGACCAAGCTCCTGCTGAAAGAATCAATCCCATAATGAGGGATTCTGACCAGAACAAATCCACAGAAAATAACCATGACAGCCAGACCCAACATAACGACTTTCAGAGTATGATCATTACCATGATTAATACTATGAAAGAGGAAATACAAGAGGAGTTAAACAACCGTATCAACCACTTTGAACAGGAACACAACAGGCACTTGGAGGAGTTGAGAAAAGCAGTTCAAGAAACAAAAATTAGTATAGAGCAATTAAAACAGTCTCAGGCAGAGTTTAAAATTGAACTAAAAGACAAGTTATCTTCAATCCAAAACTCAACAGAGAGTCTTATCAGCAGAACAAATGAGGCAGAAAATAGAATTTCAGATCTTGAAGACAAAGTGGGAGAATTAACCAGCTCAATGGAAGAGATTGTTAAAGCCAAAAAGATACTGGAGGGGAACATTCAAGAGATATGGGACACCCTGAAGAAGCCTAACATGCGCATTCATGGAATACCAGAACAAGAATTCCAAAATACCACACCGGAGGAAATATTTCAATTCATCATAAATGAAAACTTTCCACAACTAAAGAATGAGAGTGGGGGAAGGGAGCTTTTTAAGTGATTTTAATAGTTTTTTTTAAAAAAATTTAAACATTCCTCTATCATAACTAGTTTGCCAACATACAATTGTTCATAGAAACGATATGTCCATTGTGCTAGAAAGTTATATTAAACAACACTAATAACACATAAACACACTAACATTAATTGATTGTAATTTAAAACTTATTTGCACTCATAAATTATTTCTTGTATTTTATTCTCTATTTCATTTAGGCCAGTTTAACTAGTTAATTATTTTTTAGACTTTAATATAAATTATATTTTCAAAAACAAGAGAAGAAAAAAAGTCATATATAATAGTTTCATTGCTACCTAATCTATAAAGATGACAGGGAACACCAATGGCTAGCCTCAGTCCCCGCTCCCAACCAAATACCCAGGAAATCGGAGGCAGATCACAACTGAAGAGCTCAACCCCAGTTCCTAGGTGCAGTCAAACTTAGGCGAGGACAATGACTGTTTGGGTCTTTGACGTGACCACAGTACCTCCTAGGCTGTGCCTCCTGGGCCACCATCTCTACTTTCCCCAAACCTCCCTTCCAGAACAGCAGGACTGCCTTGTTCACTTTCATTAGACAATCCTGGGCACGGAGCCCACTACACACACAATTGCTCTGTCACAGATGCTCAGGCAGGAGGGAATACTCTAGATTTTCATTTCTCAGTGCTTAGAATGAACCTTTGCCTAGCTACCACCAACAAGAACATAATCTGTCCCTCAAGTTATAGACACACTGTTTATTATATTGAAGTCAAACAGTGGTGACAAAGCATACTAACATGGGCTTCTTTGTGACCTTGCATGAATCTATGAGATCCCCACAGATTTTGCCAGAGTTTTGTGAAATTACATTACCCAGGGGGGTCACAGCACTCAGTAGAGACAGAGTACAGCTACTCAGCCAACTGACACAGGTTGGCCATGTGATCAGCAGATCCCTTAGAGCAGGTATTCCCATAGAAACAGACATTGGTGAACCGGAAGCAGAATCTAAGGGCAGGCAGCAGATCTTAATTTCTTACGCTTACTTTAGCCTTATTTGGATTTTCTTTCACTACTCAATTTGGTAAATTCACTTACAATTTTTGTAACAAATATCAAAAGAAAACTGTATATATTGAAAAATTGTACACTCCAAAATATTTTAGGGTATATGAATTATTTTCCTTTGTGTGTGTGTGGTATGGGTGTGTATAGGAGTAGATCTTTGAGTGTGTGTGCCTGTGGAGGTCGAAGAATGAATTTGGGAATCATCCTGGATTGTTCTATCTTCTTATTGTTATGCTCTGCATTTCCCCAAATATACCATCAGGACTGAAATTGTAGGAAACCCCCATACCTTCAGGCATTTTTATGTGGGATCCGGGGATCCAAACTCAGTTGCCTTTGCTTATTAGGCAAAAAAAATGAGATAGATAATAAAATCGAAAGCAGAATAATGAGACAGACAAAGAGAAAGAAGGAAGCAGACAAAAAATCAATGTGATAAATAGAGAAAGGACTTGGGGAAAAAGAAAGAAGAAGGAGGAAGAGAGAGGGAAATAATAGTTACAAGAAACTGAATGGAGTCATGTCTCCTGCCAAATACAATATTGAATTATTTCTTTTTTTTGCATTTTTTATTAAAAATGTAATTATACATTTAAAAATTTTTTCCAGTTCCCTCCCTCCCCCCTCCTCCCCCCGAACCCCCTCCTTCCCCTCCTCTCCCTCCCCATCCCCCAGTGCCTCCCCCCCAATTCTCAGAGAGTCCTTTATTGTGTACGCCTGACTCTCCACTGGGTCCTCCTCTCTGATGACATATAAGGACCCAGTGGCATTTCTATAAGCCCTTTCTCTTGTTCCCCTTAAGCATAGGAGCACTACTATGGCTGTCAATCCCTTGCCTCCAGGGATCTCGGTGCCCTTAACAGATGCTAGACTTTATGAGGGCAACAGACTTTATGAGGGCAATAGACTAAGGTTTGGTATGGTAATACCTCCAGCAGTGTTTTTGTTACTCAGGATTGTCTTTGCAATCCTGGGTCTTTTGTGCCTCCATATGAATTTTGAGATTATTTGGTCAACTTCTTTAAAGAATTGCTTTGGGATTGTAATTGGTATAGCATTGAATTTGTATATTGCCTTTGGTAGGATGGTCATTTTTACAATGTTGATTCTGCCAATCCAGGAACAAGGGAGGTCGTTCCACCTTCTGGTGTCTTCTGCAATTTCTTTCTTTAGGGCTTTAAAGTTTTCATTGTAAAGGTCTTTTACCTCCTTGGTTAGGTTTATACCAAGGTATTTCATTTTTTTAGGGGCTATAGTAAATGGGATTGTTTCTCTCCAGGCTTTTTCACTTCTTTCATTCTGGGCTTATAGGAAGGCCTCTGATTTTTGCACATTTATTTTGTATCCTGCCACCCTGCTGAACTTCTCAATTAGTTCCAGGAGCTTCCTGGTGGAGTTTTTGGGATCCCTCAGGTATAAGATCATGTCATCTGCAAATAGGGATAGCTTGACTTCTTCCTTGCCGATTTGAATCCCTCTTATGTCCCTTCCTTGTCTTATGTCTTCAGCTAACACTTCAAGTACAATATTGAATAGAAGTGGTGAGAGTGGACAGCCTTGTCTAGTTCCTGATCAAAGTGGGAATGCTTCCAATTTTTCCCCATTGAGCATAATCCTTGCTGTGGGCTTGCTGTATACAGCTTTTATTATATTGATAAATGTTCCTTCCATTCCTACTGTCTCTAGCGTTTTGATCATAAAAGGCTGTTGGATCTTGTCAAAAGCTTTTTCTGCATCTATTGAGAGTATCATGTGGTCTTGGACTTTGGACTGGTTTACATGATGAATTACATTTATTGATTTTCATATGTTGAACCAACCTTGTGTGCCGGGGATGAAGCCTACTTGGTCCCCGTGAATGATCTTTTGGATATGTTTTTTAATCCGATTTGCTAAGACTTTGTTGAGAATCTTTGCGTCTGTGTTCATCAGGGAGTTCGGCCTATAGTTTTCTTTTTTAAGTGAATCTTTATTAGGTTTTGGGATTAAGACGATATTAGCTTCATAGAAGGAATTTGGTAGTGTTCCTTCCTTTGCTATTTGATGGAACAGTTTAAGGAGTATTGGTGTTATTAACTCCTGAAATGTCTGGTAGAACTCTGTGCTGAATCCATTTGGTCCAGGACATTTTTTGGTGGGAAGATTTGAGATTACTTCTTCAATTTCCTTATATGTTATAGGACTATTTAAATAATTCACAACTTCCTGATTCAATTTAGGTAAGTTGCGTTTACTTAGAAATTCATCCATCTCTTTTGTGTTGTCAAACTTCACAGAGTATAAGTTTTTGAAATATGATGTAATAATTCTCTGGATTTCTTGGGTATCAGTAGTGATAACTCCATGTTCATTTCAGATTTTGTTAATTTGGGTTTCCTCTCTCTTGCTTTTGGTTAATTTAGCTAGGGGTATATCAATCTTATTGATTCTTTCAAAGAACTAGCTTTTTGACTGTTTGATTTTTTCTATCGTTTTCTTAATCTCGATTTCAGATATTTCTCCCCTTATTTTGCTAATCTCCTCTCTTCTACTACTTTTGGGATCAGATTGCTCTAGTTTTTGTAAAGCTTTAAGCTGCATTGTTAAGTTGTTTATTTCTGATGTTTCCATTTTTTTGATGTAGGCATTAAGAGCTATGAACTTACCTCTTAGAACAGCTTTCATTGTGTCCCAGAGATTTTGGTAAGTTGTATTTTCATTATCATTCACTTTCAGGAAATCTTGAATTTCCTTTTTAATTTCTTCCTGAATCCAGTTCTCATTCAGCATCATAGTGTTAAGTTTCCAGGAGTTAGTGTATTTTCTCTTGTTTGATGTGTTGTGGATGTCCAGCTTTAGGCCGTGGTGGTCTGATAGGGCACAGGTTAGAATTTCAACTTTTTTGCATATGTGTAGATTCGTTTTGTGGCCCAATATGTGATCTATTTTGGAGAAAGTTCCGTGTGCTGCTGAGAAAAATGTGTATTCTTTGGTACGTGGGTGAAAAGTTCGATAGAGATCTGTAAGGTCCATTTCTTTCAGGGTTTGATGAAGTTCCAAAATGTCTCTGTTAAGCTTTTGACCTGTTGATCTATCCCATGTTGAGAGGGCGGTGTTGAAGTCCCCAAGAATTATCGTTTGGGGGTTGATTTCTTGCTTTAGATGCTGTAGGGTTTTCTTAATGAATGTGGAGGGGCCTGTATTGGGTGCATATATGTTCAGTATTGTGAAGTCTTCCTGGTGAATTGTACCTGTGACTAAAATGTAGTATCCATCCGTGTCTCTTATGATTTTCTTTGGTTTGAAGTCCACTTTGTCTGAAAGCATAATTGCTACCCCTGCCTGTTTCCTGGTTCCATTAGCTTGCAAGATTTTGGACCAGCCTTTCATTCTTAGGATGTGCCTATCTTTTGTGGTGAGATGGGTTTTCTGCAGGCAGCAGATTGATGGATTGTGATTTTTAATCCAAGTTTGTAATCTGTGTCTCTTGATCTGTGAATTAATTCCATTAACATTTAGTGTTATAATGGAGAAACTATTGTTAATTCCAGACATTTTTTATGTTTAGTAGCTTTTATAAGTATATTGCCTCGCTTTTAATGGTGTTATATTTGCCTTCTGTTCTTCTGGATATACCTGTTTTTTTCTTCACGCTTGAGTATCATTTCTAGCATTTTTTGAAGGCCTGGTTTGGTGGACATGTATCCCTTCAAGTTGTCTTTGTGCTAGAAAGTTTTTCTTTCTCCCTCGATCATGAATAATAGTTTTGCAGGGTAAGTCAGCCTGGGTTGACATTTTTGCTCATTCAATACTTGAAGTATGTCTTTCCAAGCTCTTCTTGCTTTTACTGTTTCGACTGAGAAGTCATTTGTTATTTTGATAGGTTTACCTTTAAAAGTGACTTGTTTTTTCTCCCTTGAAGCTCTCAGCACCAGTTCGTTATCTTGAATGTGGAGTGTTTTAACTATTATTTGCCGCGGCGTGCTTCTATTTTGGTCGTATCTGTTTGGGGTGCGGAATGCCTCTTGTATATGGATGGGCCTCTCTTTTTTTAGATGAGGAAAGTTTTCCTTGATGATCGTTTGAAAAATTTCCTCAGGGGTGGTATTTTGTGATTCTTGCTCTGGTATTCCATGAATACGCATGTTAGGCTTCTTCAGTGTGTCCCATATCTCTTGGATATTTTTCCCAAGTATCTTTTTGGCTTTAACAACCTCTTCCATTGAGCTGGTTAGTACTCCCACTTTATCTTCAAGGTCTGAAATTCTGTTTTCTGCTTTGTTAGTTCTGTTGATAAGACTCTCTGTAGAATTCTGGGTTGAAGATAACTTGTCTTGTAGCTCAGTTTTAATCTCTGCTTGAGTCTGTTTTAACTGCTCTATGCCAGTTTTTGTTTCTTCCACTGTTTTTCTCAACTCCTTCAAATGTCTGTTGTGTTCCTCTTCAAAGCAATTGATTCGATTATGTACTTCCTCCCTGATTTCCTCTTTCATAGTATTGAACATGGTAATGATCATATTTTGAAAGTCTTTATCCTGGGTGAGGCTTTCTTGGCCTTTTTCCACGGGTTTGTTCTGGTTGGAGTCTAACATTATGGGATTAATTCCTTCAGTGGGAAATTTGTTTACTTGAGTGTTGCTTCTCATGGATTTGCACTTTGACTTTGGCATTGTCGTTTTAACTCTTAAGATCTTTCAATTTCACTAAACTGAATTATTTGGCCTGGGGTTCTGGGGGTGGGCAGGGACAGAGCTTACCTAGGTCACGGGTGAGGCCTGGCTGGACTGCGTGCGAGCGTCCTGACTGGCGGAGCGGGTTGGGGTGAAGGGGAGGATGGGGGCGTCGGCGTGGAGCTATTTAACCCGAGGCAGCTGGGGCGGGGCCCGGGTGCAGGAGGAGGTCCTCTTAGTCCCTGGGCCCTGCAAGCGCGGCTCCAACTGGATGGCGGGAGTCGGAGCCAGGTCCCTTTGGGCTGACCTGGGGTTCTGGTGGGCGGGCGTGGCTGGGCTTACCTAGAGTCGCGGGGTGAGGCCTGACTGGACCGCACGCGCGTCCAGACCGGCGCAGCGGGGTGGGGTGAAAAGGTCTTTTTTTTTTTTTTTTAAACACATATTTTATTAATTTATTTGATATGTTATTTATTTATTGGGAGCATGGGGAAACAGAGAGAGAAAGAGAGAGAGAGAGAGCAGGTACACCATGCCATAGTACATGTGTAGAGGTCAGACAAAAACTTTCGATGCCTCTTGCCTCCTTTCACTGTTTGGGGTCAGGGAGCTAAGGCTGCTAGATTTACCCCCAGGTATCTTTATCTAGTGCGTTATCTCGATGGTTGAAAATCCAAGCTTCAAGTCTTTGTCTTTTTATAAATGTATCTGTCATTGTCCTCCTGGAGATATGAGGCAAATTATTTCTTCAACCTTGTTTCCTTATCCAAGACACAGAGATGAGGGCTTACATGTACAATAGCTTCAAAAATTAAAGGGTAAGTTATTTCATCCTTTAGGTATTCTTTTAATTTTCATTTTTTAGTTTTTCTTTAAACTTCATTTATTCATTCATTTAGTATGTGTATGTGTATTAGAAGGTACATGTGTCCCTCTGGAGGATCAAGGGTAACTTCAAGAATTATCTTGGATTGATTCTACCTCCTTCTTGCTTCTTTCTGGAATTTCCCGTGCTCAGGTCCACCAGGACTGGAAGTGCAGTCTGCTGCTATCTCTGCCTGGCATTTTTATGTGGGACCTGCGATCTGAACTCGGGACCTTCTGCTTGTGAGGCAGAGTCTTAACCCCTGAGCCAGCTCACTATCCCGTAGACATTTTTATTGAGAGATTAAATCTGTTTATAAAAAAGTCCTCCCAATTTTACTTCTGAGATCCTTACACACTAATCCACCTTACCCTAAATTCCAAATAAAGGAGGAGCTATGCCAGTATGTACAAAGGAACAACTGAAACACCAAAACTAAGTGTACTGCCCAAGGTCATGAGCCCTCAAGGGAAGGCTAGTTAGGAGCTCAGTTTTCTTTCCTTTTCTTTCTTATGGAACATTTTTAGAAAACTCTTTGACAAGAGTCAGGATTTGGCCATTTCTCCAGGAGGTGTGAGAAAAATTTAAAATGTATTGCTATTAGGTTTTATAATTATTTGTATACATTTGAGTATTACTTGGGTAAAGCAAAAGTGTGGAGTTAGGGTCACAGAGCTGGTGGTCATTTGAATCTACAGCAGAGAAACAACCTGCAAAATAAGTGCCCAGAACTTGGAAATACGAACCCATCTCAAGCAAGGTGTATCAGATACTCATCTCTGTCCCTGTGCGATGCCACTTAAAGACAAACAACTTCAGAGAGAACTGGAGATTTATTCGATCTACAGTTTCAGAGTGGAGATGTAGTACTTTATGCAGAAAAGACATGGCTGGTGGCAGAAGCTGGAGGAGGCCTTAGTTACATCTAAGTTCATGGAGGCTGAGAGCTGCAAAACCGCCACTGATAGAGCAGGCCTCTCCTGCAAGTAGGGTGGGGCTATCAAACTCAAAGCCCACCCACTGTGACATGCCTTCCTCCAGCAAAGTTCCACCTCCTAAAGGTGCTATGATCTTCTCAAACAACTAAACCAGATGAGCCTGGGTGGGACAACTTTCTTTCAAACCATGACACAAGGCAGGCACGAGAAACTTCTCACAGACAACAGAACTCAGAAGACCCGAAGACTCCATGTAATCCTGGATGGATTCCTAGAACAGAACAAAGGTTAAAAGGGTAAAAAGTGAGGACATTGGAATAATTTGTGCTCATAATTAAAACAAACATACTATGCACATGTAGGATGTTAGTGATAAGGAGACTAGAAGTGAGTCCAAAAATACCTTATTTTTAAAAAAATATCCAGGTCTGTTTATGATAATTAGGGTCAGTTACGGTTCATTCAAGAGAAAGAACAAGAATCATCTGGTAGCAGTTTGTGACATGGCTGGGCTGGTCAGGGAGATTGTTGTTGAAGACAGGGCCGATCTGGTTCAAGAACAGTTGTGGTCATGTGATACATCTCTTTAATCCCAGCATTAGGAAGTACAGGTGGGAGGACCAGAAATTCAAATTCAGCACCAGTCAAATAGCCAGGCCCAGGATATCTTTTTCAATTTTTCTTTAAATACTTTAGATTTTTTTTAATTGTGAAAGTGAGAGAAAAAGAGAGAGACAGAGATAGAGAGAGACAGAGACAGAGAAAGTTTGAACATACTGGGTTTCATGAGAGCAAAACAAACAAGCAAAGAGGATTAAACCAGAGCTGCAGGTGATGTTGTAAGGGAAGGTCCAGTAGCTGGTCAAGCACATAGAGTTGCATTGCCCTCAAAATAAAGCACTTAAGGCCAACTAAGTGTTCCCTTCAGGGAGGCAGAAAGAAAAACAAAAACAAAGAAGCAAAAAACCTTTGGGGTTTTATTTGATTGCTTTTGCAGTGGTGGGGATCAAACTCAGGTCCCTGCACATACTGAGTGAGCGCTGTACCAGTGAAAGCTGGTTTTTCCTTTTTTAATTTTTCTTTAAATACTTTAGAGGTTTATTTTTAATTGTGAAAGTGAGAGATAAGGGAGGGATGGAGGGAGAGAGAGAGAGAGAGAGAGAGAGAGAGAGAGAGAGAGAGAGAGAGAGAGAGAGAGAGAAATTGAACATATTGGTTTCAGCTTTTTTGCCCCATGGGAAGTTTCTTGCTGTGTTAGGTTGGCCATGAACTGACAGCAATCCCCCTGCCTCTGTCTTTCTCACTTACATTCCCTCTGTTTAATTTCTTTTTCTTTTAACTTTTTAAACATTTTTTATTATTATTTCTGCTCATACAAACTTAATAGGTAGACCAGTTCCCTCCCCCCCTCCTCCCACTGAATCCCCTGCTCCCCTTCCCTCCCTCCCCGTCTCCCAGTGCCTCCCCCTCAATTCCTAGACAGTCCTTTATTGTGTATGCCTAACTCTCCTCTTGGTCCTCCTCTCCGATGACATACAAGGACCCAGTGGCATTTCCCTGAACCCTTTCTTGTGTTCCCCTTAAGCATAGGAACACTACTGTGGCTGTCAATCCCTTGCCTCCAAGGATCTTGGTGCCTTTAGCAGATGCTAGACTTTGTGAGGTCAATAGTGTGTTGGACATTGCACAGGGCATGCAAAGTCCAATTATGATTGCTTCAGCCCTAACTAGTGTAGAGAATCTTCAGATCATTGCTCCTCCCATCCTTTTGCTCTTACAATCTTACCGCTCCCTCTTCCGCAAATGTCCCTGAGCTTCACGATGGGAGGAGATTAGGCTGGCTTAGTTCTATGTGGTTGATATAGAGTCTCTGAAGTTCTGGATTGTGGTTTGTTGATTTTCTTTTGCAGTTTTGCTGCTCCTGCAATGCCCTTCAGTCCATCCTGATGGGCACTGTATGTCACCCCCTTTCATCTGCCAGACTATGTGCACTCCCCTTCTGGTGAGATCATATCCCCTCATTTGTACATGATCAGGAACGAACGTCTGTGAACTTAACCAGGTGTCACATTACTTACTTGCATTCCTTGGAGGCCGATTTTCTCTGCTGTAACATGGTCCCCTCTCTTTTTGTGTCTGGTGTGGCCCTCCAATCCCATCCCTCCTGTTCACAATCCTTGCAATTACTGTATTACATAGGTTTAACTTTGAGTGTCTCAAGGTGGGCTGGGTGAGTTTGGTACTAGGAACCACCTATTAGGGAGTACATACGGCGCCTAATTTTCTGGGTTTGGGATACTTCACTTAATATAATTGTTTCTAATGACATCTATTTCCCAGCAAATTCCAGTAATTCATCATTTTTGATGGCTGAGTAGTACTCCATTGTATAGATGTACCACTTTTCCTTCTCCACTCGTCAACTGTTGGACATTTAGGTTGATTCCATGACTTTGCTATTGTAAACAGTGCTGCTATGAACATGGTCGTGCTTGTGATATCGAGGCGAACCTCTGCTGCATGGGGGGTTATACCCAAAAGTGGAATATCAGGGTCATGTGGCATTTCAATCTTTAATTTCTTTAAGAATCTCCAGATGGCTTGCCAGAGTGGTTGTATGAGCCTGCATTCCCACCAGCAATGCACCAGAGTTCCCCTCTCTCCATATCCTCTCCAGCACTTGTTGTTGTTTGTATTGTGGATTTTTGCCATCCTGACCGGGGTGAAATGATATCTCAGGGAAGTTTTGATTTGCATTTCCCTGATGGCTAAGGAAGTGGAGCATTTTTTAAGATATTTGTTAGACATTTTAATTTCATCTCTGGTAAAATTTCTTTTAAGTTCCAGGGCCCATTTTTTAATTGGGCCATTGGTTTCCTTGGTGTTTAGTTTTTAAGTTCTTTGTGCACTCTGGACAGTAGAGCTCTATCAGATATGTGGTTAGTGAAGATTTTCTCCAATTCTGTGGGTTGCCTTCGAGCTCATATTACAATCTCTTTATCTGAACAGAGCTCTTTAATTTCACAAGATCCCAACTGTTGAGAGTTGGTAGCAGTGACTGTGCCATTGGATGTCGGTTTAGGAAATGTTGGCCTAGCCCAATCAGCTCGAGGGAGTTCCCTATCTTTTCAACTATGATTTTTATAGTCTGTGGCCTGATATCAAGGTCCTCGATCCATTTGGAATTAAGTCTTGTATATGGTGACAAGTACAGATCAGGCTTTAATCTTCTGCATGTGGAGATCCAGTTTTGCCAGCACCATTTGTTGAAGATGCTGTTCTTTTTCCATTGGATTCTTTGGTCCCCTTTGTCAAAGATCAAATGGCTGCATTTTTGTGGGCTTATATCTGGGTTTTCAACCCTTATCCATTGATCTGTGTGTCTATTTCGGAGCCAGTACCAGGCTGTCTTTATAACTATGGATTTGTAGTATAGACTAAGGTTTGATATGGTAATACCTCCAGCAGTGTTTTTGTTACTCAGGATTGTCTTTGCAATCCTGGGTATTTTGTGCCTCCATATGAATTTTGAGATTATTTGGTCAACTTCTTTACAGAATTGCTTTGGGATTGTAATTGGTATAGCATTGAATTTGTATATTGCCTTTGGTAGGATGGTCATTTTTACAATGTTGATTCTGCCAATCCAGGAACATGGGAGGTCTTTCCACCTTCTGGTGTCTTCTGCAATTTCTTTCTTCAGGGTTTTAAAGTTTTCATTGTAAAGGTCTTTTACCTCCTTAGTTAGGTTTATACCAAGGTATTTCATTTTCTTAGGGGCTATAGTAAATGGGATTGTTTCTCTCAAGGCTTTTTCACTTCTTTCATTCTGGGCATATAGGAAGGCCTCTGAATTTTGCACATTATTTTGTATCCTGCCACCCTGCTGAACTTCTCAATTAGTTCCAGGAGCTTCCTGGTGGAGTTTTTGGGATCCCTCAGGTATAAGATCATGTCATCTGCAAATAGGGATAGCTTGACTTCTTCCTTGCCGATTTGAATCCCTCTTATGTCCCTTTCTTGTCTTATGGCTTCAGCTAACACTTCAAGTACAATATTGAATAGAAGTGGTGAGAGTGGACAGCCTTGTCGAGTTCCTGATCGAAGTGGGAATGCTTCCAATTGTTCTCCATTGAGCATAATCCTTGCTGTGGGCTTGTTGTATACAGCTTTTATTATATTGATAAAGGTTCCTTCCATTCCTACTTTCTCTAGCGTTTTGATCATAAAAGGCTGTTGGATTTTGTCAAAGGCTTTTTCTGCATCTATCGAGAGTATCATGTGGTCTTGGTCTTTGGACTGGTTTACATGATGAATTACATTTATTGATTTGCGTATGTTGAACCAACCTTGTGTGCCAGGGATGAAGCCTACTTGGTCCCTGGGAATGATCTTTTGGATATGTTTTTGAATCCGATTTGCTAAGACTTTGTTGAGAATCTTTGCGTCTGTGTTCATCAAAGAGATCGGCCTATAGTTTTCTTTTTTAAGTGAATCTTTATTAGGATTTGGGATTAAGAAGAATTAGCTTCATAGAAGGAATTTGGTAGTGTTCCTTCCTTTGCTATTTGATGGAACAGTTTAAGGAGTATTGGTGTTATTAACTCCTGAAATGTCTGGTAGAATTCTGTGCCGAATCCATCTGGTCCGGGACATTTTTTGGTGGGAAGATTCGAGATTACTTCCCCAATTTCCTTATATGTTATAGGACTATTTAAATAATTCACAACTTCCTGATTCAATTTAGGTAGGTTGTGTTTACTTAGAAATTCATCCATCTCTTTTGTGTTGTCAAACTTCACAGAGTATAAGTTTTTGAAATATGATGTTATAATTCTCTGGATTTCTTGGGTATCAGTAGTGATAACTCCATGTTCATTTCTAATTTTGTTAATTTGGGTTTTCTCTCTCTTGCTTTTGGTTAATTTAGCTAGGGGTGTATCAATCTTATTCATTTTCTTAGTCTAGATTTCAGATATTTCTCCCCTTATTTTGCTAATCTCCTCTCTTCTACTACTTTTGGGATCAGATTGCTCTAGTTTCTCTAAAGCCTTACGCTGCATCGTTAAGTTATTTATTTCTGATGTTTCCATTTTTTGTTTTAGGCATTAAGAGCTATGAACTTACCTCTTGGAACAGCTTTCATTGTGTCCCAGAGATTTTGGTAAGTTGTATTTTCATTATCCTTCACTTTCAGGAAATCTTGAATTTCCTTTTTAATTTCTTCCTGAATCCAGTTCTCATTCAGCATCATAGTGTTAAGTTTCCAGGAGTTAGTGTATTTTCTCTTGCTCCATGTGTTGTGGATGTTCAGCTTTAGGCCGTGGTGGTGTGATAGGGCACAGGTTAGAATTTCAACTTTTTTGTATATGTGTAGATTCATTTTGTGGCCCAATATGTGATCTATTTTGGAGAAAGTTCCGTGTGCTGCTGAGAAAAATGTGAATTCTTTCGTGTGTGGGTGAAAAGTTTGATAGAGATCTGTAAGGTCCATTTCTTTAAGGGTTTGATTAAGTTCCAAAGTGTCTCTATTAAGCTTTTGACCTGTTGATCTATCCCATGTTGAGAGGGCGGTGTTGAAGTCCCCAAGAATTATCGTTTGGGGGTTGATTTCTTGCTTTAGACGCTGTAGGGTTTTCTTAATGAATGTGGAGGGGCCCGTGTTGGGTGCATATATGTTCAGTATTGTGAAGTCTTCCTGGTGAATTGTACCTGTGACTAAAATGTAGTATCCATCTGTGTCTCTTATGATTTTCTTTGGTTTGAAGTCCACTTTGTCTGAAAGCATAATTGCTACCCCTGCCTGTTTCCTGGTTCCATTAGCTTGCAAGATTTTGGACCAGCCTTTCATTCTTAGGATGTGCCTGTCTTTTGTGGTGAGATGAGTTTCCTGATGGCAGCAGATTGTTGGATTGTGGTTTTTAATCCACGTTTGTAATCTGTGTCTCTTAATCGGCGAGTTAATACCATTGACATTTAATGTTATAATGGAGAAATTATTTTTAATTCTGGACTTTTTTTATGTTTAGTAGATTTTGTAAGCATGTTGTTTGATATTTATGTTTTGGTGGTATTATACTTCCTTTCTGTCCTCCTGGATACGCTTGTTCTTTTCTTCAAGCTTGAGTATCATTTCTAGGAATTTTTGAAGGTCTGGTTTGGTTGACATGTATCCCTTCAAGTTGTCTTTGTGCTGGAAAACTTTTCTTTCTCCCTTGATCATCATGGATAGTTTTGCAGGGTAAATCAGACTGGGTTGGCATTTTTGCTCATTTAATACTTGAAGTATGTCTCTCCAAGCTCTTCTTGCTTTTACTGTTTCTATTGAATAGTCATTTGTTATTCTAATAGGTTTACCTTTAAAAGTGAGTTGCTTTTTTTCTCTTAAAGCTCTCAGCACCTTTTCTTTGTCTTGAATGTGGAGTGTTTTGACTATTATTTGCCGTGGAGATTTTCTATTTTGGTCATATCTGTTTGGAGTGCGAAATGCCTCTTGTATATGTATGGGCCTCTCTTTTTTTATTTTTTTTTCTTTAATTTTTTTTCTTTTTTTTATTTCAGCTCATACAAACTTATTAGGTACACCAGTTCCCTCCCTCTGTCCTCCTCCCCCCGTACCCCCTGCTCTCCCTCCCCACCCTTCTCCCTCACCATCCCCCAGTGCCTCCCACCCCAATTCCCAGAGAGTCCTTTCTTGTGCATGTCTGATTTTCCTCTGGGCCCTCCTCTCAGTTGACGTACAAGGACCCAGTGGTCTTCCCTGAACCTTTTACCGTGTTCCCCTTAGGTATAGGAACACTGCTGTGGCTGCCAATCCTTTGCCTCCAAGGATCTTGGTGCCTTTAGCAGATGCTAGACTTTGTGAGGTCAACAGTGTGTTGGACAATGCGCAGGGCATGCAAAGTCCAATTATGATTGTTTCAGCCCTAACTAGTATAGAGTATCTTACATATCATTGCTCCTCCCATCCTTTTGTTCTTACACTCTTACCGCCCCCTCTTCCGCAAATTTCCCTGAGCTTCAAGATGGGGAGAAACTAAGCTGGCCTAGTTCTAGGTGGTTGATATAGAGTCTCTGAAGTTCTGGATTGTGGTTTGTTGATTTTCTTTTGCAGTTTTGCTGCTCCTGCAATGCCCTTCACTCCATCCTGGTGGGCATTGTATGTTACCCCCTGGCCAGAGATAAAAAGCTGTTAAACTAGAGTCTTGTGATAAAAGCACATTCAAAGGTAGATGTAATAAAAGTGGGAAACCACAGTAAGGGAGGGGTCTATCACCCATTTGCAAAATGGTTACTTTTTATCTGCCAGACTATATGCCCTCCTCTTCTGGTGAGATCACACCCCCTCAGTAGTAAATGATCAGGAACAAAAGTCTGTGAACCTAATCAGATGTCTCATTACTTATTTGGGTCCTTGGTGGAGGCCTATTTTCCCTGCTGTAACATGGTCCCTTCTCTCCTTCTTTCTGGTGTGGCCCTCCTACCCCATCCCTCCTGTTCATAATCCTTGCAATTACTGTCTCTAGGTGGGCTGGGTGGGTTTGGTACTAGGAGCCACCTATTAGGGAGTACATACGGCGCCTAATTTTCTGGGTCTGGGATACTTCACTTAATATAATTGTTTCTAATGACATCCATTTCCCAGCAAATTCCAGTAATTCATCATTTTTGATGGCTGAGTAGTACTCCATTCTATAGATGTACCACAGTTTCCTTATCCACTCGTCAAGTGTTGGACATTTGAGCTGATTCCATGACTTTGCTATTGTAAACAGTGCTGCTATGAACATGGTCATGCTTGTGCTATCGAGGTGAACCTCTGCTGTATGGGGGGTTATTCCCAAAAGTGGAATAGCAGGGTCATATGGCATTTCAATCTTTAATTTCTTTAAGAATTTCCAGACGGCTTGCCAGAGTGGCTGTATGAGCCTGCATTCCCACCAGCAATGCACCAGAGTTCCCCTCTCTCCACATCCTCTCCAACATTTGTTGTTGTTTGTATTGTGGATTTTTGCCATCGTGCTGGGATGAGATGATATCTCAGGGAAGTTTTGATTTGCATTTCCCTGATGGCTAAGGAAGTGGAGCATTTTTTCAGATATTTGTTAGACATTTTAATTTCATCCCTGGTAAAGTTTCTTTTAAGTTCCAGGGCCCATTTTTTAATTGGGCCATTGGTTTCCTTGGTGTTTAGTTTTCTAAGTTTTTTGTGCACTCTGGACAGCAGAGTTCTATCAGATGTGTGGTTAGTGAAGATTTTCTCCCATTCTTTGGGTTGCCTTTGAGCTCGCGTTATAATCTCTTTATCTGAACAGAAGCTCTTTAATTTCACAAGATCCCAACTGTTGAGAATTGGTAGCAGTGACTGTGCCATTGGATGTCTGTTTAGGAACTGTTGGCCTAGCCTAATCAGCTCGAGGGAGTTCCCTATCCTTTCAACTACAGTTTTTATAGTCTCTGGCCTGATATCAAGGTCCTTGATCCATTTGGAATTAAGTCTTGTACATGGTGACAAGTACGGGTCCAGCTTTAATCTTCTGCATGTGGGGATCCAGTTTTGCCAGCACCATTTGTTGAAGATGCTGTTCTTTTTCCATTGGATTCTTTGGGCCCCTTTGTCAAAGACCAAATGGCTGTAACTTTGTCGGCTTATATCTGGGTCTTCAACCCTTATCCATTGTTCTGTGTGTCTATTTTGGAGCCAGTACCAGGCTGTCTTTATAGCTATGGATTTGTAGTATAGACTAAGGTTTGGTATGGCAATACCTCCAGCTGTGTTTTTGTTACTCAGGATTTTTTTTGCTATCCTGGGTCTTTTGTGCCTCCATATGAACTTTGAGATTGTTTGGTCAACTTCTTTGAAGAATTGCTTTGGGATTTTGATTGGTATAGCATTGAATCTGTATATTGCCTTTGGTAGGATGGTCATTTTTACGATGTTGATTCTGCCAATCCAGGAACAAGGGAGGTCTTTCCACCTTCTGGTGTCTTCTGCTATTTCTTTCTTTAGGGTTTTAAAGTTTTCATTGTAAAGGTCTTTTACCTCCTTAGTTAGGTTTATACCAAGGTATTTCATTTTTTAGGGGCTATAGTAAATGGGATTGTTTCTCTCAAGGCTTTTTCACTTCTTTCATTCTGGGCATATAGGAAGGCCTCTGATTTTTGCACATTTATTTTGTATCCTGCCACCCTGCTGAACTTCTCAATTAGTTCCAGGAGCTTCCTGGTGGAGTTTTTGGGATCACTCAGGTATACGATCATGTCATCTGCAAATAGGGATAGCTTGACTTCTTCCTTGCCGATTTGAATCCCTCTTATGTCCCTTTCTTGTCTTATGGCTTCAGCTAACACTTCAAGTAAAATATTGAATAGAAATGGTGAGAGTGGACAGCCTTGTTTAGTTCCTGATCAAAGCGGGAATGCTTCCAATTGTTGCCCTTTGAGCATAATCCTTGCTCTGTGCTTGTTGTATATAGCTTTTATTATATTGATAAAGGTTCCTTCCATTCCTACTGTCTCTAGTGTTTTGATCATAAAAGGCTGTTGGATCTTGTCAAAAGCTTTTTCTGCATCTATCGAGAGTATCATGTGGTCTTGGACTTTGGACTGGTTTACGGGTGAATTACATTTATTGATTTGCGTATATTGAGCCAACCTTGTGTGACGGGGATGAAGCCTACTTGGTCCCTGGGAATGATCTTTTTAATATGTTTTTGAATCCGATTTGCTAAGACTTTGTTGAGAATCTTTGCATATGTGTTCATCAGGGAGATCGGCCTGTAGTTTTCTTTTTTAAGTGAATCTTTATTAGGTTTTGGGATTAAAACGATATTAGCTTCATAGAAGGAATTTGGTAGTGTTCCTTCCTTTGCTATTTGATGGAACAGTTTAAGGAGTATTGGTGTTATTAACTCCTTAAATGTCTGGTAGAACTCTGTGCTGAATCCATCTGGTCCAGGACATTTTTTGGTGGGAAGATTCGAGATTACTTCCCCAATTTCCTTATATGTTATAGGACTATTTAAATAATTCACAACTTCCTGATTCAATTTATGTAGGTTGCGTTTACTTAGAAATTCATCCATCTCTTTTGTGTTGTCAAACTTCACAGAGTATAAGTTTTTGAAATATGATGTTATAATTCTCTGGATTTCTTGGGTATCAGTAGTGATAACTCCATGTTCATTTCTAATTTTGTTAATTTGGGTTTTCTCTCTCTTGCTTTTGGTTAATTTAGCTAAGGGTTTATCAATCTTATTGATTTTTTCAAAGAACCAGCTTTTTGACTGGTTGATTTTTTCTATCGTTTTCTTAGTCTCGATTTCAGATATTTCTCCCCTTATTTTGCTAATCTCCTCTCTTCTACTACTTTTGGGATCAGATTGCTCTAGTTTCTCTAAAGCCTTACGCTGCATCGTTAAGTTATTTATTTCTGATGTTTCCATTTTTTGTTTTAGGCATTAAGAGCTATGAACTTACCTCTTGGAACAGCTTTCATTGTGTCCCAGAGATTTTGGTAAGTTGTATTTTCATTATCCTTCACTTTCAGGAAATCTTGAATTTCCTTTTTAATTTCTCCCTGAATCCAGTTCTCATTCAGCATCATATTGTTAAGTTTCCAGGAGTTAGTGTATTTTCTGTTTTTGGTGTGTTGTGGATGTTCAGCTTTAGGCCGTGGTGGTCTGACAGGGCACAGGTTAGAATTTCAACTTTTTTTTATATGTGTAGATTCATTTTGTGGCCCAATATGTGATCTATTTTGGAGAAAGTTCCGTGTGCTGCTGAGAAAAATGTGAATTCTTTCGTGTGTGGGTGAAAAGTTTGATAGAGATCTGTAAGGTCCATTTCTTTAAGGGTTTGATTAAGTTCCAAAGTGTCTCTATTAAGCTTTTGACCTGTTGATCTATCCCATGTTGAGAGGGCGGTGTTGAAGTCCCCAAGAATTATCGTTTGGGGGTTGATTTCTTGCTTTAGACGCTGTAGGGTTTTCTTAATGAATGTGGAGGGGCCCGTGTTGGGTGCATATATGTTCAGTATTGTGAAGTCTTCCTGGTGAATTGTACCTGTGACTAAAATGTAGTATCCATCTGTGTCTCTTATGATTTTCTTTGGTTTGAAGTCCACTTTGTCTGAAAGCATAATTGCTACCCCTGCCTGTTTCCTGGTTCCATTAGCTTGCAAGATTTTGGACCAGCCTTTCATTCTTAGGATGTGCCTATCTTTTGTGGTGCGATGGGTTTTCTGCAGGCAGCAGATTGATGGATTGTGATTTTTAATCCAAGTTTGTAATCTGTGTCTCTTGATCTGTGAATTAATTCCATTAAAATTTAGTGTTATAATGGAGAAACTATTGTTAATTCCAGACATTTTTTATGTTTAGTAGCTTTTATAAGTATATTGCCTCGCTTTTAATGGTGTTATATTTGCCTTCTGTTCTTCTGGATATACCTGTTTTTTTCTTCACGCTTGAGTATCATTTCTAGCATTTTTTGAAGGCCTGGTTTGGTGGACATGTATCCCTTCAAGTTGTCTTTGTGCTGGAAAGTTTTTCTTTCTTCCTCAATCATGACTAATAGTTTTGCAGGGTAAGTCAGCTTGGGTTGACATTTTTGCTCATTCAATACTTGAAGTATGTCTCTCCAAGCTCTTCTTGCTTTTACTGTTTCGACTGAGAAGTCATTTGTTATAATAGGTTTACCTTTAAAAGGGACTTGTTTTTTCTCCCTTGAAGCTCTCAGCACCAGTTCTTTATCTTGAATGTGGAGTGTTTTAACTATTATTTGCCGCGGTGTGCTTCTATTTTGGTCGTATCTGTTTGGGGTGCGGAATGCCTCTTGTATATGGATGGGCCTCTCTTTTTTTAGATGAGGAAAGTTTTCCTTGATGATCGTTTGAAAAATTTCCTCAGGGGTGGTATTTTGAGATTCTTGCTCTGGTATTCCATGAATACACATGTTAGGTGTTAGGCTTCTTCAGGGTGTCCCATATCTCTTGGATATTTCTCTCAAGTATCTTTTTGGCTTTAACAACCTCTTCCATTGAGCTGGTTAGTACTCCCACTTTATCTTCAAGGTCTGAAATTCTGTTTTCTGCTTCGTTAGTTCTGTTGGTAAGACTCTCTGTGGCGTTCTGGGTTGAAGATAACTTGTCTTGTATCTCAGTTTTAAACTCTGCTTGAGTTTGTTTTAACTGCTCTATGCCAGTTTTTGTTTCTTCCACTGTTTTTCTCAACTCCTCCAGATGTCTGTTGTGTTCCTCTTCAAAGCGATTGATTCGATTATATAATTCCTCCCTGATTTCCTCTTTCATAGTATTGAACATGGTAATGATCATATTTTGAAAGTCTTTATCCTGGGTGAGGCTTTCTTGGCCTTTTTCCGCGGGTTTGTTCTGGTTGGAGTCTAACATTATGGGATTAATTCCTTCAGTGGGAAATTTGTTTACTTGAGTGTTGCTTCTCATGGATTTGCACTTTGACTTTGGCATTGTCATTTTAACCCTTAAGATCTCTCAGTTTCACTAAACTGAATTATTTGGCCTTGGGTCCTGGTGGGCGGACGGGGGCGGAGACTTACCTAGGTCGCTGGGTGAGGCCCGGCTGGACCGCATGCGCATCCGGACTGGTGGAGCGGGGTGGGGTAAAGGGAGGATGGGGGCTTTGGCATGGAGCTATTTAACCCGAGGGCAGGTGGGAGGGGGCCCGGGTGCAGGGGTATGCCCTCTTCTTCCCTTGGCCCAGCGTACGGCTCCAACTGGATGGTGGGAGTCGGAGCCGGGTCCCTGGCGTGGCTCCAGCTAGATGGTGGGAGTCGGAGCCAGGTCCCTGTGGGCTGACCTAGGGTCCTAGTGGGTGGTGTGCTGGGCAGAGACTTACCTAGGGCGCGGGGTGAGGCCCGGCTAGACCGCCTGCGCCTCCCAACCGGCGGAGCATGGTGGGGTGTAAAGGGAGGATGGGGGCGTCGGCGTGGAGCTATTTAACCCGAGGGCAGCTGGGGCGTGGCCCGGGCACAGGGGGAGGTCCTCCTCGTCCCTCGGCCCCGCGCGGCTCTGGCTGGATGGTGGGAGTCGGAGCCGCGTCCCTGTGGGCTGACCTGGGGTCCTGGTGGGCGGTGCGCGGGGCGGAGACTTACCTAGGGCGCAGGGTGAGGCCCGGCTGGACCGCGAGCGTCCCGACCGGCGGAGCAGGGTGGGGTGTAAAGGTGAATGCTTTCTTTTAACTGTGAATTTTGTGTTGGACTGTTGCAGTCCGAGGCTGCAACCTGTAATCCGGGGCTCCCCTCGACAAGGTGGGCAAGGCTTCAGCGAATGGAGACAGACACACCGGGCCTCTCTTTTTTTAGATAAGTAAAGTTTTCCTTGATGATCTTTTGAAAAATTTCCTCAGGGGTGGTATTTTGAGATTCTTGCTCTGGTATTCCATGAATACGCATGTTAGGCTTCTTCAGGGTGTCCCATATCTCCTGATTATTTCTCTCAAGTATCTTTTTGGCTTTAACAATCTCTTCTATTGAGCTGGTTAATACTCCCACTTTATCTTCAAGGTCTGAAATTCTATTTTCTGCTTCGTTAGTTCTGCTGATAAGACTCTCTGTGGAGTTGTGGGTTGAAGATAACTTGTCTTGTAGCTCAGTTTTAAATTCTGCTTGAGTCTGTTTTAACTGCTCTATGCCAGTTTTTTTAAAATTTTTTTATTATTTATTCAATTGTGCGTGTGTGTATGTATGTGTGCGCATGTGTGTATGTGCGCGCGCATGTGTGTATGTATGTGCGCGCACATGTGTGTATGTGTGTGTGTAGAACCACAGATGAATCTGGAACCACCATGGACGCCTCCACCTCCTTCTGCTGGGAGATTCACAGGCTCCACCCTACCAGGACCAGAAGCGCAGGTTTACCTTTAAAAGTGACTTGTTTTTTCTCCCTTGAAGCTCTCAGCACCAGTTCTTTTTCTTGAATGTGGAGTGTTTTAACTATTATTTGCCGCGGCGTGCTTCTATTTTGGTCGTATCTGTTTGGGGTGCGGAATGCCTCTTGTATATGGATGGGCCTCTCTTTTTTTAGATGAGGAAAGTTTTCCTTGATGATCGTTTGAAAAATTTCCTCAGGGGTGGTATTTTGAGATTCTTGCTCTGGTATTCCATGAATACGCATGTTAGGCTTCTTCAGTGTGTCCCATATTTCTTGGATATTTTTCCCAAGTATCTTTTTGGCTTTAACAACCTCTTCCATTGAGCTGGTTAGTACTCCCACTTTATCTTCAAGGTCTGAAATTCTGTTTTCTGCTTTGTTAGTTCTGTTGATAAGACTCTCTGTAGAATTCTGGGTTGAAGATAACTTGTCTTGTAGCTCAGTTTTAATCTCTGCTTGAGTCTGTTTTAACTGCTCTATGCCAGTTTTTGTTTCTTCCACTGTTTTTCTCAACTCCTCCAAGTGTCTGTTGTGTTCCTCTTCAAAAGCGATTGATTCTATTATGTACTTCCTCCCTGATTTCCTCTTTCATAGTATTGAACATGGTAATGATCATATTTTGAAAGTCGTTATCCTGGGTCAGGCTTTCTTGGCCATTTTCCGTGGGTTTGTTCTGGTTGGAATCTAGGTCGGGGTTCGGAAAATCTCTCAGGAAAAAAAAAGTGGAGTCAGAATCCTTTCTTCAAGAGCCTGTCTGATTTTTATTTCTTGGCTCCACATTCATATACTCTATCTTTGGGGAATACAATAAAAATTCCAATTTTAATTAAGTGCATGCATCAGATCATGGAGGAAATCAGTCCAAATACGGAGAGTGTTGGACCTAACTATTCCACTTGGCTAGAATAAAGTCAGGCACAAGATGAATATAGATCATTTCTATAGTTCAGATGTTAAATAGCTTCAAAACCCTACCTGTTGAAACCTTGGTCCCCAGAATGGAACTCTTACAAGGTGGTTGAACCTTTGAGAAGTAGAGCCTAGTGGAGGTCTTCAGATAACTGAGAATGTATCATCTCCTCAAAGCAAAGATGATGCACCTGTAAGCCCTCTACCTTGCTTTCTCTCACTTCTCGGCCATGAGCCAAATGATTTTGCTTTTCTAAGTACTCTGACCATGATGTACTACCACTGTTATGGACTAAAACTGAGACAGGATACACAGTTTCTCTTTGTGAATTGGTCATTTCTGATATTTTATATTAGTGAAAATATGACGAATATAGTAAGCATGCCTGAGTATCTGAGTATAGTCAAAGTACATCCCTTATAAATAAGTTAAGACTGATTTTCTCTGACATCTCATTGACTATAGTAGCTAGAGTTAACAATAGGTCACTAACCATTGTTCTTAGGGCAATGACAGTGATGTCAGGGGTATGGAACCAGTAACCAGTGAATTTCCAGACTGGGGCAGCCCTCTTTAACTCATGCACCAACTAGTGCTTGCAGGAGTGACATCACTTTGACTAATTTCAAGGAGTCATATGTAAGCTTAAAAACCACCCCACTCACTCATAGTTTAAAAAAAAAACTAAGATTGTGGGAAGTAACCTCAAAGGAACATCCTGTGTTAGTAATATGTTTTTTAAAAGTCTTAAATGTCTTTTAAAGAAAGGAAACAAGAATGGGCAGTCCCTATGCAAAGGAGCATAGAGTGAGGAAAACAGGGGGATGGGGGAACACTGAGCTGATCCACTCAGAACCCAGAGACAAAATTATACGAGAAGTAACAGGAATGTGGCACTTCCTGATAAAATATTTGTTAGGGACTTCTTAAAAGCCCCCAAACATTATATGCTTGTGCCATTGCTCTTGGTTGCTCTCCAAAAACTGTCAGTAAGACCCAATTACTGAAGATGCAACACAAATGGATCACAGAACATGGGGAAAATATATCAACTGGAACTGGTCTCTGGACTTTCTCCTTGCTGAATAGCTTACACAGTACCAGGGAATACTGTAGACGCTGCTGGGGGAGAAAAACAATCACAAGCCCCATAAGTGGCATGAGTTCTCTAAGTTGCACTATAAATCACTATGGCAATAGGGGACCACCAGTGTAATAGTGGCATGAGTTTCAAGGAGACAACCAACAGCTTTCTGATTGGACTCAAGACCCACTTGTAAGAATGGTACACATGCCTGCTACTGTAAACTAGAACAAGAACCTAAAAAAGAGGAAGGAAACAGATAAATAGGGAAGGCAGCCAATAAACCTATAGATAAGAAGACAGTATATCAAACTGCTCTGAAAATAGGTTTTATTATACCCATAGATTGGAAGAACACTTAACATTCAGTCTTGAAGTCTTCTACAACAGAGGCAGAAGAACTTTATACCTAATAGGATGCAGCCTAGAGTAATAGAAGAGCAGTGAAGTGGACAGCAATGGCTAACCATAATGCAGAGTATCAGTGACTCAACCTCTCCCAGAATCAGGCCATCCTAATCTCTCTTCGTTCTAAAGCTTTGGGAACCTTACAGAAGAGGAGGTGATGAGATTTTAAGAACCTAAAAGTGGGAAGGTTCACTGTTAGACAAGACATTCCACTCGAGGCAGGACTGCTGCATCTAGGAATTCACTGTAGTGAGATGTGTCCTTCCCAGACCTGCATAATAGCTACATACTAACATGCCCCCACATACTACCTAGTAACTCAAGAAAGATAAGAACATAGTGGAAATTTTTGGGTCTGAAGCTGAATGAGTGAAAGGAAATGCCCAGATCAGTAGGGTGGCCTGAAGAGAGGCTGATATACCACAGAGGCCTGAACTCCCACAAGAGCCTGAGCCAACCCTAGGGTCCATAAAACCATACAGGCAGAAGGGTAGGAGGGAATGGGAGGGGAAGAGAGGGAGGGGGGATTGAGGGAAGCAGGGATACTCAACATGTTTGTAAAAGTAGAAAAATTTAAAAATAACCCCACTCCAATAGAAGGATGTTGAATGGCCCATTCTCTATCACATGCTAGCATATAATCCAAGGTGACTTCTTATAATTCATTTTTGAATCACCACTCGAGCATCATCATCAAGTATTGATAGTCTAGGTCACTGTTACATCATGTGAATCCTGTGGATTTGTATCAGTCACATACAAACGAAGTTGTAATGTTCCAAGTGTATATGTATGAAAGTATCTATGTTTGCTAGCCATTTAGAAAAGTTTCTTTTTCTACATTATGACAAGAGCAATGAAGAAGTGACTGCTTCCACTTATCTCAAGCATATAGAATATTGGGTTATTTGCCAAACGTTATTGTAGGGACCAAAACTTCAACACATGATGCTGTATCTAGGAGAACAAATAATGTCCTTACTCTCTTGTTCTTATACATCCAAGGGTTTAAAGAGAACCATTTCTGGTTCTTAAGTTGCTCTTCTTCCAAGTGATGAAATTACTGTTTTCCATGTACTCCATGTCTGCATTATCCATTTCTCATAACTCAGTACTAAGTACCTCATACATTTACCCATCCACTTTTGTACCCAGACGTGTTATAAATGCAAAACAGGTTTTTATAGACTGTGGCACAACCTTGGGACTTTCAGTGATGCATGAAATACTCTATTTCTGTCTCAGTGTATCACCACAAAAGTAATCTACTCTTCATAAATCCCTTGTAGTTTTTGATGCACAATGACTGAAACCAAGTACTAACAGAAGCAATGGATTAGAGTGGTATTCATCACATTATATAACTAAGATCTGTGATAGGGGGCACGTAGAAGTGGTTGGTGAGTTTCACTGTTGAATTGCTGATCCAAGGGCAGATCTCCATGTTCTCTGAACCCTTCTGTCCTAGCTATCTCTAAGGAACAATGCAAAAGTATATTCCTTTGCAGGGAATACTCTCAATAATAGCCAAACATTCTAAATATGATATCTAATACACAATTATGGTGATGTGGCTTGATCAGATACCTTTTATAATTCTGGCTTTAAGATTCCATCTTCTGGTGACAGCATTCTGAACATGAGAAGGTTCATGGCATACTCATTGAATGACATACCTGTCATTGTATTATTAGGTCTCCTTTGTCATGATCAGTAAGTACTGGAAGATTGTAAGTGGTACAAACATAGCAAAACCCGACTTAAATATGTGATGTGTGCAGAATCTACCAGTGTACAAGAATGACACCTTCCTAGCTGAAATAGGTTCTAATGCCTAGCATTAGCAAATGCCACACGATGACAGCGGAGAACACATGTAAGGTCCTTGTCAAGTATAGTTAGGAGGAGGTAAAGTTTGTCACCTACTGACAGATGACACACATGAACTTCTTTAGGGGCTGGATTAGTTACTTTTCTCTAGCTGTTACTAAATACCTGATCAGAAGCTACTTACGGGAGGTAGTTATTATTCGAAAGGGAATTATGGCAAGGAGAAGAAGAGACTCGCAGCTATGACAGTAGGAACATGAGACTGCATGCTAACATCTGTATAGGACAGAAAACAAATCTGGGCTACAAAGCTGAAGACACTCTACCAGTCTCCCATTTCCTCTAGTGAGGCTTCCAACTTCCAAAGGTTCCACAACTTCCCAAAACAGTATCACCAGCTGTGGATCATATGTTTAAATGCATAATCCTGTGGGGGAACATTTTATGTCCTAACCATTAAGAGTTCATTTGATTGTGGTGGTAGGTTCACTTGCTTAGGCAAATAACCATCCAGCTAATAGCTCTAGCTTCTGGAATTTGTAAATTCAGTTGGCCACTTTGTTTGATTTCTTTTTTTTTTCTTCTGAGTACGTGCATCCATTGGCACTCACATGGATGTCTTGCTGACTGGAACCATGGCTTTCCAGAGCTCCTGGCCTCTCAGTGGGTAATCCTTTTATATAAAGTCATCCTTTTATTAATGCAGTAAGAAATTGTACATAGCCCCCTGCCCAGCAGAGATCTTTGACAAATTCAATTGATAGCTAAATTGTTATTCATAACCTAATAGTCTGTGAAAATACAGGGGAAGGATGACAGCATTCAAGTCAATCTCACTATGGAGAGTCTTCCAGCACTGTCTTTTGGACTCATTGGCTGCTTATGCACAGTGACACTATTCACTTTAGTTCTGACCTAGCCATTAGTAATCCAAGGCCAGTCATCTTTGGTGACTTTCTAGAAAACTGATCACCAAATATCTAAAGATATCCTTTCCAAGTAAGCAGGGAAGGACTAACATTACCTCTACAAATGTACAATATTTTTGAATAAGGAGGACATGGTGTGGAACTAGATTAGCATGTCTCTGAAATGCAGTGTTTCTATTTAAAAATAAAAACCTGTTTTGCCTCACAATTTTGTTGTTAGCATCTAAGTATAAAAGTCTAAGGTGCAATGTTACCAGGTGATCCCCTGTAAGACTGAGAATTTTCACAAGACAGTAAGCTCAGAATGACAAGTGTTTGCTCCCATGAAGAGGTGATCTTTCCTTAACAGAATAGATACTCAGATCAGAAGCATATCTCTGGAGGTCTAAGTGTTGCTTAGAGTCGTACAAGCCAATTACACTTCCTCCCTTCTTTGGCTTGCCTTTATCCTCATATATCCAGTTAAATTAGCTAGATATTTTGTTCAGTACATGGATAAGGTAGAAGAAGCAATTTAGATTGGGCAAATATTGTCTCCAGTATCCAAAGAGCCAAATTAAGTTTAGGATTTCTTTTAAATGACAGAGAAACATAGAGTAAGTAACTTTTATTTAGTATCTGATTGTAAATTAATCATTGAGTCTCAGATCACAGAACTTTCGAGGATTGTGATTGGGTGATTGGTCTTAACAGTGTATTACCTTGTGGCTTTCATAAAAGTCAGCAGGTAGCCATTGATACCTATTCTTTATGAGAGTCTGCCAATATCACAATATCAAAACCATGCAATCAAAGAAATTTGTTCATTATGTCTGCAAAACTCTTTAGTGTCAAGACTGTGATCTTAGGATATAGAAAGTTCTGTGTTATCCTATTGCTTTTATGTTATTTGGGAGGAATCTGATTGTTTTTTTGCCTTCTGGCAAGAACTGGAAGTCTAGTAGTTACCTTTGATATGATTTTCCCACTATCATTACTCTACAGGAGATTCTTCACAGTTGGAAGAATCCCCCTGGTCTTTATGAGTATTCACAGTATGTGCATGTAAAATTCCAGTAGCAAGTATACCTCAAGAAAGAAGTGAAACAAAGAGGCAGTCCAGAAGGCTGCACCAAAGTAATTATAGTTAATCCCCTTCACCATTCTACGTTTCCAAACCCATCAAAATCAGTGTTCCTTTTCTCTCTAGAGAACCTTATATGTCAGGTGTTTTGAGCACTAGCATTCAAATATTCCACAACAAGAGTCTATCCCTTACCTTTAACATCTGTTTCATTATACC
This sequence comes from Typhlomys cinereus, assembly GCA_023101885.1. Lineage (NCBI taxonomy): Eukaryota > Metazoa > Chordata > Mammalia > Rodentia > Platacanthomyidae > Typhlomys > Typhlomys cinereus. The sequence goes on along the minus strand of JALPQD010000539.1, from coordinate 1,095,767 downwards.
CTTGTACAGGATTTGGCACATGGTCTCTGGGTTCCATTCGGGACAGAGACACCTTTAACATTATTGTTATTCCCCTTTGTCACATCAGATACAGGGGTTTAGGGTCAGGCAGCATGATTACTGAAGAACAATTTGTCCTGTGCTACTCAGTTGATGTTTCTGTTCCTTTTATGGAGAGAATTTGATCTCCAGGGAGGACTCTGAACCCAAAAAGATATTTTCTATTGGAATTGGAAAGACAGCTGCCTATTTGTGTTTCTTCTCCCTACTCAGATTCTGTATAGAACAAATTGCTTCAGTACATAATATATTAATCTCCTCTTTGAAAAATGCCTGTTTTGTTTTGTGGGTTGGCTGGTTATTAGTTGGTTTGGTTTAGTTTTATTTATTTATTTATTTTTTTGCAACATCTCACTCTGAAGCCCAAGTTGACCCAACTCTGTATTTACAGGTTAGGTTGGCCTGGAATTCACTATGTAGTCCAGGCTGATTTCTTGACTCAAAACAGTCCTGCTTTAGACTCATGAGTGCTGTGATTCCAGGTGTGAATTATCTTCTCTAACTTGAAATCCTTCCTTTGTAGACAAATCCATATTGACTAATGGTTAGCTCCTTTAACAGAGAATTTATTCTGATGCTTGTCATTTGTTCTTAACTAAGATCCCATTAGACTTTGCTTGCTTGATGTTGGGTCTGTATTTAATGTGTATGTTATCTCTTGATCTAAAATAGAGGCAACTGCACCAGGTCTCTGAATACTAACAAAATTGTTCAAGCACTTTCACTTTAGGGAGACATTTATCATTCTCTGGATGAAGAGCTAACTATCAGGGTTGGCATTCTATGGATGGATATTCCCAATCTGCAGTTGCTACAGGTAGTGTTTTTAGATATTTAGACAGTCTTTTTATATAACTTAGGCTGATGTTGAACTTAAAATTCTCCTGCATTCCTCCTCAGCGTTTAGAATACTAGAGTTATAGCCATGCACACACCACTATACCTGGCTCAACTATTATGTTTTGAGTAGCTTCTTCGTACTCACCTCAATCTAGTCATACTTCCATGAAATTCAAAGCAATAAACATTGTTGGCAACATGACTCTGTCCTGACTGAATGTTTTTCATGAATCATGGGATCCTATGTGAGAGATTATACTTGCTGCCATGCAGTATCTAACAACATAAAAATTCTTGGTCTGGCTCCAGATGTACCAACAAAATTTTTTAACTACTAACCACTTCCCAGTCTTCTGAAAGAATTCTCAGATTTCCTTCATTTCTCCCAGAACTGCTTCTTACTATCTCATTTTAGAGATCTAATGGAAGGTGATGGATGTGGCCTTTAAACATGTATTTTTCTCAAGAATTCTCCCCTTGTTTCCTATTTTGCATGAGGGCATAAGTTGTGCAGCTCAATGAAATCTGACCTCTTGCCACTGAGTGTATATTCATCGTCTCATCTTAGGTTTAAAGGCCAAACCACTTACCTCCCCTTTTCTCTACTTTACAAGCCAAATGCCTGCCCTCCTAACGTCTGGGAAATTTTCCCATATCCTTAAACTGGCCCATGTGTCCTTGTCTTTTCTCTTCCACAGGGGCACTGCCCTGTATTGGCACTTTGCTCAGTCAGTCTTTGTAGAAACCCACTTGTAGAAGTCCATGAAGTAACCAGTCTGTAAAGGAAATGACTGGATAAGATGGCATCCCAATTTGCCACTCTCCACAGGTGATGCAAGAAGACAAGTTTCAATGAGTCAGGACATAAATAGCTTATTACTAGCAGCACAGCAAACAGCAGGAGTGTCAGCCTGAGAACACTAAGTTCACCTGTTCCCAAATTCCACTGTGTGACACTTCAAGAGCAGATGGTAGCTACAAATATTGTGTTTTGCCACAGCTGACAAACTTGGGCCACACATTCTGTGCCTTTATATAGCAAGTAGTTAAGTAGCCAATCATTCTCCCACAGGGAGCAAGTGTTTGTAAATCAGTCTTGCTGTGGTGCCATGTCAGTAATGTTTCTTTATTCTCCCCTATTCCCATCAGTACCTTAAGATCCACATGTTTCCAGGATTTGTGGCAGTATTTTTGATCCAGGTTTTCCACTTCCTTTGACAAGAAACTCTTTCCTCCTAGAGCAGGGACCTCATCTTTCTGTTCTCTCTATAAAGAGAGTTGGCCTTGCTAAGTGGCTTAGAGACAATGTGAGTGCAGCACACTCTGCACATTCAAAGAAAAGATGTGTCATCAAAGAAACGTCTTCTGGGGATTTTTTGTCTTTTTTGTTTTTATTTTATTATTATTTTTTTCCACTCATACAAACGTAATAGGTACCTGATCCCCTCCCTCCCTCCACCCCTCCCCGGACCCCCTTACTCCCTTCCCCCTTTTCCCCTTCCTTTCACCTCTCTCCCTCCCCTTCTCCCAATGCCCCTCTTCCCCCTCCCCAACCCCTGGAGCATTCTTTAGTGTGAATGTCAAACTTCCCTCTGCATCCTCCACTCTAATGAAGTGTAAGGACTCAGTAGCATTGCCTAGAGCCCTTTCTTGTGCTCCCCTTTAGTATGGGAACACTATTGTGACTGTTAATCCCTTGCCTCTAAGGATCCTAGTGCCTGTGATCCATGCTAGACTTTGGGGGGTCATTGGTATGTCAGTCATTGTACAGCTCAATGCAAAGTCCTATTATGGTTATTTCGGCCTTAACTCGTATGGAGTATCTTGCATATTGTTGCTCCTCCCCATCTTTAGGCTCTTGCAATCTTACCACCCCCTCTTCTGCAAATTTCCCTGAGCTTTAGAATGGGGAGAGATTTGGCTAGTCTGGTTCCAGGTGATTAATGTAGGGTTTCTGATGTTCTGAATTATGGTTTGTTCAAAGAGACGTCTTCTGTTGATTGTGTATGTGTAGGATCTGAAAACATGGGAAGGTTGCTCTCATCTAGCAAGTTGGAGGGATAGGGATTATCTGTAGGAATAAAGAGAATCTTATGGTTCCTGGTCATCATGACTCCGTTTTACTTAATGAGTCCACTTTTTGTAGATTTCTGACTTGGACATAGTAGAGCATCCATCAGCATTACGAACCTCCACCTCCTTCATAATGGACTCTGATTTTCAGTAGAGTCTTCTCTTTTGCTGAGATAGTAAAGCCCTTTCAGATCTGTTGTCAAAACATTTTAGATTTCTCAAGGATCTTGGACTGATCCAGGCCTGCTTTTTCCTTCTATTTCTACTTTTTAAAAAAATTTTAATTGACATACAGAAAAGACTAAATAAATTATAAATGTATAATTTGATGAATTTTCACAACATAACACACCCAAGTAAGAGTGTTAGAATGACTAGCAACACATTGTCACATCCAAGAATCACCTCTAATATTTGCTTCATAACTGCTTCAAGTTATTGAATTTCCTGAGACTAAATACTAATCTGTCTTCTAGCATAACTTCTTTCTTTTTAAATTATTCTTTTATTATTTCATAAAAGAATGCAGTGAATTTATGATAGTCTGATGCCTTATACCTTGTCCTATCCTCCCTTCCTTTTTCTACTATAATCCTTCTTTTTCCCTGCCAGACTCTCTCCAATTTTCTTGTCTTTCTGAATAAAGGCCCCACTGGATTTCATTTGAGTTGTCTTTAATGGCATGCGTCTGAGCACTGGCTGGAGTGTGAATCATTTATCAATGGGTATACTACTGAGGAAAGCATCTAAACACCTCCTCATTAGGGTAGATTTTCATCAG